>JAAGNO010030127.1:0-23480 GCA_033439905.1 Ceryle rudis | reverse complement strand
TAATAATTATTACTGAAAGAAGTTGTCTTTCTGCACAGAAGTAAAACATAACCTACAAACTTAAATCCTTTTCCAATTTCCCGTAAAACACTTCAACAATCACACTACTTGTAAAGGGCAATTTTTTTACATATTCTGTGGCTATATGTAAGTATATATACACAAACATACACACATCCACACATATACGAGTGTATGCACATGGGTACATATACACATACAGCAAAAGAATCTATTAATTACAGCAGCCCTCACTTTAGAATGGAAAGACTGATTAAGAAGTCTGGACATTTTAAGAAAAAAAAAAAAAGAAGAAATGGTATATCATAATTCATGCTTTTAATGCTTACTCGCTATTATCATGGAGTGGTTTGATTTGAGGAAGAACAAACACCTCTCCAAAGTTTAAGAGTGTGTTTATACAAGTATTCTAAATCTCTTATGCTCTACCTGGGTTAGCTTTAGATTAAAAATCCAAGCTGGCCTTCTAACTGTAACTTGCAATATATCACTGTGAAAGAGAAGCATGAAAAGCACAGCCACACAAGTTAAGATTGGCATGTTTAGACTTCCTCTTGCTCTCAAGGGTTTGAGGAACAGACCTGAAGCATTAATATTCTGTCTGTGAATGTGCAAAGCTCAGTTTTTGCTGAATTCACAGAATTAACTCAGTAACTTGAAAGCAGAGTCCAAAGCTGAAAATTTTCATATAGTTTCAAGTCCTTGTAGGTCTGTCAATTTTCATCACTAGAGGAGCTGCTACTCAGTTTACAGAAGCTCAGACTGAACTGCTTTATTACAATCTGCAAACTGAAAACAGAAGTTAAATTTTACAAAATGTAATTGTCAAATTCTACAAATACAAGACTTGAAGGAGAATTTCTTCCAGAATTCACTCATACTGTCTTTGAAGTCCAGTAGTACCCAATTGCCATTTTAATTTACTGTAAAAAAATGAACCAAACAAAAAACCCAAAACAATAACAAAAAAACCCCACAAAACAAAACAAAAACCAACCAAACAAAACCAAACCCACAAACAAACCAACCAATCCTTATATTTCTACATAAAAGTCCTTTTCATGCCAATGGAATTTTGCAGAAAAGAATATTCAACCTACGAGCGACAGGCACCAAAGAACGTTCAGAAAGGTACATCCTTCAGGAGGATCAAAAGACTAATGTCTTCCTTAAGCTATAACGAGTTTTGAAAAACAGAAGGTATTATTTATTGACAGAATTAAGAATTATGGATCCACCCTTCCAGCTGCTTCTCGAGAGGATTTGACCACTGAAGCAGGGCCATCCTGGCCTCGGGTCAGTACCCTGTAGGCAGAGTAGGAAAATTCTATGGTAATGGGTGGAGGAAGACATTTATGGAAAGAGCTGTGAGAAGCTGGGACTCATCCCCTTGCTCTGGGAACTGCCTTTCAGCCCCCACCATTGTTTCTAGCCTGGCCCTGGGCCTCACTGAATCAGGCACCACCTCAACCCCATCCCAGAGGCTGCTTTCCCAGCTGGACCCAGGACATGTGGCAACACCTGGTGATGGCCAGGCTGTGGCTGACCCCAGTTACTGTACTCAGCCCAGCATGGCTCTCCTTTCTTGAGGCTGTGGGATGAGTCTGATCAGAAAGGAGGGCACTGCACTCCCTCACAGCCCTGTAGACCTCACCAGATCATTCTCAGAGAGGTTCCACCCTGGAAGGTGTGTCTGGGGGAGAGCTCCCCTTCTCACGTGGGTCCAGACCTGAACAAAAGCCAAGACATAAACCATACTGAACAGAATTTCCCATTATCTGTGCTGATAGTCAGTTGTGGTCAAGACCACAGTTCACAATACAGTATGGCTAACCACATTTTGATTAGAAAGGAAGCTTGGCAGAGGGAAGATCAATGTAATAGTAGTCAATAGCATTAAACACAGCAGAGAGGTCTATCTGAAGAAGTATGGATGAGATTGACTCTCTTGTCTAAGGACAGAAGAAAATAATTCAGTAAAGCAACAAGTTTTGCTTCAGTATTGTACTCCAGCTTGAGCAGGCCCCGGGGTATTGTCAAATGATGGATGGTCCTGGGGGCTGCCTCAATAAAATACATAAAATGCAGTAAGTAAACTAGGGCAGCAGTGAGAGAAGAAACACACTGAAGCACTTGCCTTCCTGAGGAATGAATTGAGAAAAAAGAAAGATTCCAGTTTATATTTTCAGACAAGTCTTTTCTTTGTTTACCTTGAATAACCCATTTTTGCTAGATTTGAGTGCTCAGGAAAGTGCAGTCAGACAATCAAGGAAACTGAAGTCTTTTATGTACACAACCTGGGATACAAAATTATTTCTGGGTGGGTGAACTGCTGCAGTACTGTTTTGTGAAAGAGAAGATTAAGAATCTGAAATCAAAGAGAATCTTTCATGATTCTGTACGTGCCATAGTTGTTAGCACTTTGGAAAGATGAGAGTAAGTTTACTATAATTTTTTCCAGCATACAGCTACTAGCATAGCAGTTATTTTTAAATTTATCCTAATGTCTCTGCCAACATTCTTTCAGGCCTGACATACTATGATACCTATGCTATGTCATTGCTGAGACTCTCTATAGTGGTTAGGCTGCCAGTCATACCTAATTCTGCACTTGGAGAGGGGCTGTGCTATGGATAAGTATGCATTAAGAAGTCGAGTGATGTCAAAAAAATTCACTTTACTCCTGACATAAACCAGATTCGAAAACAGTTCTGCATGTAATCTTTAGAGAATTAATTCCTTCCTGGTAAAATTATGATGCTATATAGCAAATTGTATTGATTTGTGTTTCAGGGCAGCTTGAAGCTCTATGTTTCAGTTATATAATATTTTTAAACTCTGCTATGTGTGGGATTAAATTTATATTCTGTAGTAGAAATTAATTTAAAATAATTTAAACCAACATATCTTGGAGCTGCTAGTCCTTTCAGAATACAGGCTTGATATACCAGCGACCTTTGAAACCAGTGGCTAATGTAAACCATCATAGCTCAGAAATGACTAGTGATCTGCCTATCTACAGACAGCTAATCAGCAGTTTGCAAGGTACAAATGCCCTTCTCAAATTGCCTTTATTTTTTTTTCCCCTTTTCTGCCCAACACATCCATTTTTGCTACAGTAATTAATTTCTACTGTAAAGGACTACTAGGTACTGCTTTAGGTGAACAACTCAATTCACCTAGGCTCTGACTTAGAGCAGGCCATCCGTGACGGCACTAATAAATTGTGCATGAAATTGATTTAATCTATATTTGAGACATAATTTGTCCTGCAGAATGTTACGTGTGCAGTTCACTCATATTATTTCATTTGGTATTCTGTGGCCTGCATATATTTACTACAATAATTTCATTTTTCTCATCAGAAAAAAAGGCCACCCAATTTCTTCTGAGATTGTTTTTCCATTCACTTTCATTTTTACTTAGGACAACACAAATACCTGAACTGAGATGTCCTTTATGTGCTTTCCACTTCAACCACTCTCAGCCCTGAAGTCCTCTACTTAAAATTTTGCTCCATCCATAAAACATACCCAGAAGGGTGCTCTGTTCCTCTCAAAATTTATTGTTGTCAACAAGAAGATCCCTATCAACTCTGGATTTCTCTGCCACTGTATACTTAGCATGGAACCAAGTCCTCACACAAAAACATGAGACATAGAGTATCCTGCAGAGAACACAGTGTTTTCAGCATTCATGTGTTCCAATAATGTGGACCGATAAAAGTATGAACCCTGTGTAATGCATACATCTCATGACAATGGTTCTTGTGCTCTATTGCTGCTCTCAATGGTAAGTGTAAAGTAAATTCTCCTGCTACCAAGTGTGTAATAACTGTCTTTGTAAATGGAGTCACTGACATTAGATTAATTTCACAAAATGGTTGTTAGTTTAAGCATGATATTAAATTTAATATGAAGATTTTGTATTCTACTAATCCTGAAATTTAAAAAATATGTAAACCACGTACATACACACACATATATATATATTTAAAAAGTAGATAGCTAACTTCTACTAATGTGGACAGGAAGGAATCCACACATTTGATTAAAGAAGCTGTAAAACAATACAATGGTACATAACAGAAATCAGAAAATAGAGCAAATCAGAAGTTCCAGAAAATTCATACATCATACAGATAACATAGTAACAAAGGAAAAAAACCTTCCACAATAGGAAAGGATGACTACAATTTCAAAGCCTTTGTTACACAGGAAACCAGACTAGGTGATTACAACTCCAGACCACTCTTTCTAATGCTTATTCTTTTGAGAGTACAATGAAATTTCAATGGGATGTATTTTCTTCTGAAGCCCAATTCTTAAAACATCAACTCTGAGCCTTGTATAACATGAACTTCAACAGAATACAGCTGTTTAGACATGTTCATGGCAGACTATCTTCTAAAGCCTCATAGTTCCTCACAGCTCTTATTTACAGGCAATTTAGTTGCTTCCGGAAAAGGCTGAACCATATATTGAGGAATATAGTAAACCTGGGACAGCTGTTACCTTGGCTATTTTATATATGAAGGCATAGAGACAGATCTAGTTAAATTCACTGTTCAGTTACATTCAACACATTAAAGATCAGTTTTGGTGAAGCCACCAATAGATAAATAAAGAATAACTGTTTGGATGCTTTTGCTATTACAAATCTGGCTCAAATCTACTTCAAAATTTAGGCAAAGTATACATATTAAAATCAACAAACCTGCTCCACTGTGGGCTCCTCTCTCTCCGCGGGTCCTGCCAGAATCCTGTTTCAGTATGGGCTTCTCATCAGGTCACAGCCTCTTTCAAGCATATCCACCTGCTCCAGCACAGGATCCATTATGGGCTGCAGGTGGATATATGCTCCATCGTTAACCTCCATGGGCTGTAGGGGTATCTCTGCTCTGGTGCCTGGAGCATGTCCTCCCTCTCCTTCTTCACTGACTTTGGTATCTGCAGAGTTGTTTCTCTCACATAGTCTCACTCCTCTCATCAGCTACAATTTGTTGTGCATGGGTTTTTTTCCCCCTCTTTGTAAATATGTTATGGCAGAGATGCTACCACTGTCACTGAGGGGCTAGCCCTTGGCCATGGGCAGGTCCATCTTGGAGCCAGCTGGCATTGTTTGTATTTGACTTAAGGGAAGCTTCCAGAAGCTTTTCACAGAAGCCATCCCTGTAAGTCTCCCACTACCAAAACCTTGCCATGCAAACCAGTTACATTCCCCCCTCACCTCTATGAATCATATATTTAAGAATTAGCATTAAAATCCTCATTCATCACACAAAGTTCACCAACTTCATTCATATCAACAAAAATAATTCTCCACACAAAGTCAAAATCATATCATCACAATATCAAACAGAAGTGAACAATTTACACACAGTCCACCTTTACTATAATTACAACATAAATTTCCCACAGTCATTCTGCTCTTCATTTTCTGATTTTATTCGGTCCATAGTTTGCCTCAGTTGATATCCTTACCTCAAATTTCTCATACCCCACATTGTGTGCCAAATAGGACTGTGGTGGATTGACCTTGGCCAGATGCCAGGCACCCATCAAGCTGCTCTACCACTCCCCTCCTCAGTAGTCTGAGGGGCAGGAGAAAATAAGATGGAAAAAACCTTGTGGGTCAAGATAAAGGCAGTTTAATAAATCAGAAGCCAAAACCACACATAGAAGCAAAGGAAAAGAGAAGATTTATTCTTTACTTCCCATCAGCAGGTGACATCCAGTCACTTCCTGGGACGCAGAACTTCAGTATGTGTAGTGGTTTCTCTGTAAGAAAGAACATCATAAGAACAAATACCACATCCTCACACATCCCCCTGCTTTCTCTTTGCTTTTACTTCTGAGCAGATGACATATGATATGTAATATCCTTTTGGTCAGTTTGGTTCAGCTGTCCTGACTACATCCCCTCCCAAGACCTTGCCTACCCCCAGCCTCCTGGCGAGGGGGGAATGTTGGATTGAGAGCCTTGAGGCTGTGTGAGCACTGCTCAGCAGTGGCCAAAACACTGGTGTGTTACCAACCCTTTCTAGCTACCAATACAAAGCACAGCACTATGAAGGCTGCAGTGGGGAAAATTAATTTCAGCCAGACCCATTATAAGTTTAAATGGGCTTTCCATTCTGAAAGATCTGGTTCACATGTTTGGGTTCAGCGTTTTTAATGTCAGACAGAAAGTTTCACTAAGCTTTCATAAAGCTGCTAGAAAAGCCGAGTTGGAAAATACTGCCTGCTTACTTGTTTTGGTATATGTCTGCAGTTGAAACTTGACTCACAGTAAATCCCTGAAGCTTTCACTAGCACCAAAAATAACCTGAAGAAGAACAAGAAGGAGAAAGTGAGGAGGTAAAGTGACCAGTAGAGCACAGGAGTTCTGAAGGCATGCATTAAATAACATCTGATATATATTTGCAAATGATTCTCATAAGTTAGTTCATCCCTGTAGCAAATTCTGATGCACTGACTTTAAAGTTCCTCATGAATGCATTTTTTTAATCTGAAGTGAAATTTCATACCAAAAAAGTACTTTTACTTAGAGTATGAGAAAGTTTCTATTTCTTCTAAAATAAAACTCTTAGCCTTTCCCTATTCACTTTACCTGCCAATCTCAAGAAATATTGATTTCCCAAAGACATTTCAGGAGCTTCTATGGAGCTTTCTGTCTGTTTCAACAATGTGACAGTGTTCAGATGTTGCAATAGTTGCAATTGTATTTCAACAGCTGAATATGCTACTTACCATATATGAAAAGTAGAGTTGCTATTCAAGCCATAATGTCATTTTCTTCTGTTCATACAACTAAATAAATCTTAGAGTATATGTCTATATTTCTAGCTTACCTCCAGACTATTTTTCTTCCAAACGCAATGAGGCAGACTGCAAGAAATGGAGGGTTGTTTTAGGTCATGAGAGGCATATGTATCTCTCAGACCCACTGTCATTACAGCACATACTCCTTTGCCTCTTTGTGTTTGATGCTATTTTCCGGTGTTAAAGTATCTGCCTTCTGGTAAGCTTACAATTCTGGATTTTTTTTCCTTTCACATGAATTTTTCTTTTGTCATTACATTTATTATTCAACCCTTTCATCCATCAGTATGTTGCCCCTTCTCTTTTCCTCAGTTTCCATGTCTGTATACTTTGTGTGCAGAACTTTTAATCCTTTCCATTCCATTCTTTCTAATTTAGTATAAATACTTCTCACTTCCTACCCACTCTCATTTTTTATTGATTTTGTTCTCTGTCACTCACATTTCCACTACCCCAATTCATTTTTGTCCCTTTGTTACCACTTGGCAGCAAAGTAAATCCAGTAAGCTTCTAACGAAATTAGTGAATACACTGAATAATACAGGTGCTACATTTCGTTAGTTCTCTTGAAAACGGGAACTGACAAGCAAGGGTAAGGAAACTTCCAGATTGGTGAAAAGATCCAGGATAACATAACCTGGTCTTTAACAGTTTCCATACCAGTAACTACATACAGATATAGTTTAACACATTTTCAAAACCTGCTAAGTAATCAAGGCTGAATTGTTCTGCAAGCTGGGATAATTTAACTTCTGGAAAGGCTGAAAAAACCCAATATTTCTGTCTTCCTCCCTCCTAAAACAATCTGTTCCAGACATTGCCCAGTTCATCAACATCTTCCTAGGAGGCTATCTCTAAAAAGAAATATTGAAAGCTTTTCCCTGAATTTTCTGTTGAGCAGGTGGGCTGTAGGATGATTTCTGTTTTGTAGATATATTTTGGATTGTTTGTGAAAGTTGTTTGTTACCATGCCATCTGATGGACAATTTCTCAATGTGCCATCATGAGTAGAGCATCTGCTCTCACCAGAATGTTTCTTCTAATCTGAATAGGCCTTGGAGAAATTCACCACTGCAATATATTATTCATGCCGATAAAAAGGTTTCAAAGCATTTCAAAAGGTAAAATGGTGATATTGTCTGCTCAAGGGCCTGTTTATATTTTTCTACCCATGTTTATCACTCTGTTTCCTGATAAATCCTTTCCCTTAAAGAAATTAGTGTGTGCCAGATTAAAACAATAAAAAGAAATTATTTCTGTCCCCTATATCACCATGTTGTGATGAAGATTCTTCAGGACCTTTTCTCCTTCCTTTAGTGTAGTAGCAGGGCTTAAGTGTGGCAAGCTTATCTGTTTAAAGAAGAGATTACCAGTCATTGCTAGAAACTGTAGGCAAACAACAACATGCAAATGCTGCATTTATTTCTTCTTACTCCTAGTGAAGTAATTTTAAGTTTTTGGTTGGTTTGTTTGTTTAGTTTTGTTTTGGCAGGGGAGGAGGTTAGGTAGTTTAGTCATATAACATTTTAATATCTGGCAGATTTCTAAAATTTCATCTAGGGCAGGGAGGAATAACTCACAGAATCACAGAATACTTTAGGTTGGAAAGGATCTCTTGAACTCATCTAGTAAACCCTGTCCTCAAGCAGGGTCAACTAGATCACATTGCCCAAGACAACATGCAGTTGGGTTTCTAATATCTCCACGGATGGAGACTCCACAACCTCTCTAGGCAACTTTTTCCACTGTTTGACCAACCTCACAGTAAAAAAGTGTTGTCTTCAGATAGAATTTCACGTGTTTTAATTTGTGTCCATCGCCTCTTCTCCTGTCACTGGGTACCAAGGAGAAGAATCTGGCTTCCTCATGTAATTTCCCTCCCATCAGGTATTTATTCACTTTGGTAAGAACTCCCCAAGCCTTATCCAGACGGATGAGTCTCAGTTCTCTGTTTCTCCTTATATGAAAGATGCTCCAGTCCCTAAATAATCCAGGTGGCCCTGTGTTGGTCTTACCCCAGTAAGATCCATTCTCGACTTCCTGTAGCTCTAGATCATACTTGTCTGCAAATTATTGCTCTTTCCAAAAACCATTACATCAGAAACCTGATAAATGCCCAACCTTTTCTTTTTTCTTTCTTACCAAAAAAATATGCAGATATAGACCAATGATTTTAAAGCATTCCAATCCAAATCTCAAAACTAAATGTACAAGTTTATAAAGGTATTAACAGTTAATAACATATCTTTCAGTACTATTAGATAAACAGCAAAGTACTAAAAGAACTACACATCACTGAATGATTTTTTCAGTTCTTTGCCAGTGAACACTTTATTTGGTATCCTAATTTGACAGTGTTTTTACAGTTTTGAATTAATTTTAGATTCTAAATTCTACACTGACCTTCTGTAAGCAACTTACTGTGCTCAGATGGAGCTTATGCAATCTTCTGAATCTGCTTTTAAAATCAGATCTGCTGTCCTTAAGAGACAGGTACCTGTGAATGCAACCTCAGGTGCAACTGAAGAGTGCTTTACAGAGCATGTGGTGTCCTGTGCACCCCAGCAGACCTCTGTGCCCCAAGGCAACTTAATATGCCATGAGGCACTCCCAGACAAACCATATGCATGCTGCCTGTGAGCTGTCTACAGGCTATTGGTGCAGAAGGCAGGTGGATGTTTTAGGCAGAGTGCCATATTCACATCTACTCTTTCAGAGTGAAACCACTAGTGGGATTATGCACAGATACAGGGTATGCCAGAACCACAACTCATATATAAAGTTCAAAACAGAAATAATACATTAGACATGATACGTTAGGGATCTTTTCAGATTCCGTGTGAGGAAAAGACTCTTAGTGCTCTCACATGTAAAGAAACAAAACACAGTCTTGTCAACTATCAAGATTTTATCATGAGTCTCATGGTATCTGCAGATTTTCTTAAAAGCCTCAGGTCACCGAGACAGGTCTTTTATGAATGCTTCCACACCCCTGTACTATATTAATTTCTTTATATATATATATAATGTTTCTAATCCCCACAGTGACATAAGAAAGCCTGGAAATACATGACTCAAGGTCAGTCTTAAAGCTCAAAAGCAGAGATGAAAGACAAAAAATGGAAAGCAGTTTTGTTATTTTTAAGTTTCCTATTCTGGCACTTGGTCTGTGCCTTTTGAGCATTTGAACTTGACCATACTGAAAACGCTTCATCGTTTTTGTCACCACAGGATCCAATATACTTTTCAGTTTGGAACTTGAACTAGGAAAAATGTTAATTAGCAGGATGTACATTTAACTTTATAATGTAGGATAGTGGTCTCTAAATGGGGTGTGCACACCTCAGGGGGTTCGCAGTGATCTGCTGGGGTATGGGAAGAAAATTTTAGAACTATAATTTCTATTTTTTTTTGTCTTAAAAAAATAATTAAAAATTAAGTCTTACTTAATAAATGGCTTGACACTGGTGCCATCAATCTGTCTGTAAGTCAGAAAGTTTAGTGTCACCCACATGGTCACCAAGGTGTTCTGGGGGAACAGTAGTTTCTCCACAATGTGGAGGAGGCAACAGCAGTGCCCTCAGTCATTCACTTGCTTTCAACATATTATGATATATTGCAGTTTATGTGTCCTTTTTTAAGCAGATTCACAGATTAAATTACTCAGTTTAACTAAACTAACACTCACAAAATGGACAAGTTGCTTAAATTGAAAATAATGCTAACAATGTGAGCACAAGCAAACAACAAGAACGTGACATTTTTCCTACTCTTAGAACAAGCTTTTCGACAGTCATAAGGCAAACCCAATGACAGACAGATCTAATCAGAGAAGTTTAACATCATGTAATACTCAACCCAATACTTCACTAAAATAAATATTTAGAAGCCTCTTTTGAGGTTTCTTGCTTGAAAACAAAACACAAACATCTGCTGTGGTAGGAATGGCTGGAATACACAAAACAATATGGCAACAAACTAAAATGCATCCCTTCATCAGCAAATACTGTTGGAAGATGCACAGAAAATATTGCCAAAGATTTGAAGAAACACCTATTAGATCAAACCAAGCAGAGTAGGAGATTTGCTATACAGCTGGCTGAAAGTGCACGTTTCTAACATGTCACAGTTTATTGTATTTGCTAGATTCTGTTTCAACAATGAATACCGTAAGAACATACTGCTTTGTGAGCCACAAAAGGAAAGATGTACTGGAGAAGATATATTCTCAATGGTAAATTACTTCATTAATAAAACCCAATATTTTATGGAAAAACTGTGCAAGTGTAACCACTGATGGAGTGGCTTCTTTGACTGGAATAAAAATGGATTCCAAGGTAAGGTTACAGAGCTATTACCACACATGAAATTCATTCACTGCATCATTTAGAAGCAAACTGTTGCAGTAAAGAAATAGTAGCCAGACGTGCACAAAGTTCTACAGGATGTCACTGATGTGGTTAATTTTATAAAGACATTTAAATAGCAGAATCTTTACAATACTTTATAATGAGATGGGAAATGACCGTGAAAATCTTCTGCACTACACAGTGGTTTTCTAATTATCTCATGGCAAAGTGCTTAAAAGAGTTGTCAAAATTAAAGATGAGTTATACAATTTTCCTTCATAAGAAGACGTGTGTTCCATATTTGCTGACCTTTTCTGTGTTGACAAGTGGCTATCAGCCATATGCTATGCAGTAGATATTTTCAAAAAAATAAACAGACTTAATGTGTCCCTTCAAGGTAAACGTGACATCTTAACAATGAGTGAGAAAGTAACTGTTTTTCAAAATAAACTCATGCTATGGAAAGAGCATTTTTAAAAGTGAGTTTTAGAGATATTTTAATTGTTACAGGATTTTGTTGCTGAAAACAATGTGTCATCTATAAAAATTCTCATATCTGTATACATAAAAAAATCCTGGAAACAGAATTTTCTAATTGTTTACAACTTTTTAAAAAGAAAAGTGTCAGTAGGTTTTGAAGCCATTTGTTAAAAATGTAAACCTTTCATTAAGCTGCAAGAAAACTGATTCACATTGGAGTGGATGGAAATTTACTAGCTGAATTTCAATAAAAACCTTTGCATAATTGCTGTATGGAATTGAAAAATGAGTGCCATGATTTTAAAAGCCAGAAAATGATGCATTTCTTCCATTTGAATCTATGTATCTTTGAGGTATCTTTTTCAGCTATGACAACCATTAAAACCAAGTACCAAATGCACTTATTTTAGAAACAGATCTTCAAATTGCTGTATCACAAGGTGTTAAACCAAGTTTTAAACAAATATTTAAGCATATTCCATCATATTGCTCTCAATATTATTAGTAATAATATTTTTTAGTGAGAGAATTTTTATACTGTTAATAAAACTACTTTAAAAATACTATTAATCTTTATCACATCCCTTTTTAATATCTGTATTTGTGTATGTTTTATAATGTACATAATTACAGCAATTTCACATGTATATAATTTAGCTAAATATATATATACACACACAAAGGGCATGCATGCTTAAAATTTTTTACTGATAAGTGTATGTATATGCTCAAAAATGTTTGGAGGTCACTGCAATATAGCAGTACACATCAAGCCCATATTATTTTACTGTTGACTTAGACTTTACTGTATATAACAGTTGTTTTTCCAGTTCTTTTCTTCCTGTCAGGTTCTTGGAAACTGAGCATTGCCAAAGTCTTTAGTCACAAGAATCAAAAAAGGAATTAGTATTTGTGATATATAAATTAATCACATGATGGCCTCTAGAACTGACCTTGATCTTTCACTCACCTTCTCTGCCAAAAAAAGTCAAAACAAGAACCAATCATCCTCCTCTACCCAAAACATCCCTTGAAAGGTCTTGAGGAATGACTCAGTGACTTTCTGCTTAAGTAATTTCAGGTCTTCATTGTCACAGAGGTAGAGATATCAATGCACTGTAGAAAAGATTATTCTCTCAGGATTTACAGTCCAAGTCATCATTCATAATTTTTTTTTTTTTATTTGAAACATTCAGTAATAGGTAACTTGACTGGGTACTAGTATTTATTGTGGTTCTTCCAACTGAAAATATTTCAAATTTTTTGAAATTCACTGACATCTCAAGAGAAGATCCTTCTAAAACAGTGCATTAAGCTGAAGAGCATACTGAATAAAGTACAACAAACCAAAAGAGAGAGAGCTTGTGAAATCCTTTTATATAAGTAGAAATGATGATGGAATCATTTTGCTAAAAGAAGTGATGGTGCACAGAATGATAAAAGATAATGAGAACCTGGCCTGTAAAAAGAATTTGTTAAAGGAATAGTTTAAACTCAAAAACTCTAAACTATTTTGTAAATAGACCAAGAGCTATTAAGTTCTCTGTTGCACAGTACTGTCAGCTTACATATTTAAAAGCAGAGATCCATATAATGTCTAAGAGATGGTAAAATTTATTTAAAAGAAAAAAAATAAGAAAAAAAGAATGGGTGATCTAATCACTATGTTTTCTGCTCCCTGGGGTGCTCACTATGAAAAGAAATAATTCATTTTTTTCTCTTGGGTATATTAGTATAAACTACTCATGATGCTCTACCTTTTCTTTTTTCCCTGGTGTACTCTTCATGTAAAAAAGTTACACTCCACTTTTTCCCACTGTAAAACTTGGTCTGCACAGCATGAATAAATACAGGGGAAAGTAGTTAGTGAAATAAGGCAAGTTAATCAGTTTTGTCCATCCTGTTTACAAAGACATAGTTTTAAATGAACAGGCAATAGTACTTAGCACAAAGCTAGGAAAACCACCAAGCAAATAAAACTGAAAAGGGTAATCTTGTTTGTTTGTTTTGCAAGAAAAAAAGCCAATCTACTTTTCCATGTTTGGGAATCCCCTTTGTCAAGTCCAGGGTGTACAAGATGTTAATGGGTTATAAAAACCTTGTTAGATGTTCTGGTAATCAGTTTAGGATGTAAACCCTGTGAGGCATTACCAAGAATAGGAAATACTTCAGTGAGGGAAATAGGCCCCAGACCGCAAAGTTATAGTTGACCATCTGGGATTCAGTCTGACTCCTGTAAAGAAATAATACCTCTCCTGAGAGAGAAACTTTAATAAGAAATTGAAAACCTTGCAGCTGGAAAGAACAATTCAGATAGCTACTGGTCAAGAAGTTTTCTTACAGAACATAGAATCATCATAGGAAGATAACGGCTCCTCCTAATAAATTTACATTTGGAGGAGGAGGAAATTGAAGGACAAAGAACCCCCACCCCAAAAAACCTCTCCACATTATACCATGAAAACAAAATTAGTAGTTTCTTGTACTATTTCAAACTGGAGATGTATCACCAGCTGGAGATATATACTGTAAATAATATATAGGTCTCCAAAAAAAATAGGAAGCAACACATGCAATTTATAAGTGTTTTCAGTTCGCTTGCAATCTCAGATTACAACTAGCATTATAAAGACAGGTGAAAAACTACTGACAAAAAACATAAACCAGAATGAGATGGCACTAGTAAAAGGAAAAGTGGTGGTGGTCATAAGAAAATGCAAAGTATTACAAACAGGAACACAACCATTTTAAAAACCGTTAGTACCTGAAATACATTCAATCCACAAGAGCATAAAGGTTCTCCTTTGATTCACCGTATGAACACATGCTGGTGAATAGGAATGAACTAGCAGTATATGTCAGTAAACAGCTTTACTTCTAAGTCTGGTTGTCTGCATCACCCTGCCTGACAAAGGTGTCCCTAAACATTAACTGTGATCTTACCTGTTGTATAATTTGTTCTACTTTTTTTTTGTCAATTGGAGAATTGCTGTGTTAGATCCTACCCATCACTACAGTGTTTGTGCTGCTACCTGAGATTTAGAACACAACTTCTGCTGCAACAGGAGGTTGCACTAAAGAATTCAAATATTTGGAGCCAAATGCCATTTTGGTATTTGGTGCTTGAAATACTGTCGCTTTTTTCCTGTTTCCCCAACACTCATGACCAAAATAACATCGCTCAGTCTGTGAGCAGCTGCACTAGCTCCTTTTTGCAATTTCCAGATCAAGATTTGTCTGTAGTTTCCAAACTCTCAACAGATTGTACTGTTCACATTCCATTCTTTCTTTTATTCTAGACTTTTGTCCTCTTTCTGTGTATTTTTACCACCATTGATTATGCTCCCCAGCTTGCTTTATTAACAGTAGTTCCCCTACACTTCATCAAACAACTCACATCCAGCGTGGCTAGAGATATATTAATGTCATGAAAAGAAAACATTTTTTAAAAACACTTATTAAATATGATCAAAAATTTCAGTCAGTGATTTGATTTATCTTCATGTTTGATTCCAATATTGTTCAAACAAAAAGTTTCAGATATTTACTTAAAAAATAAATCTAGAAATGAGATACCCTCATAAAAGATACCCTTAAATTAAAAAAGGCAAAAGTTTTTACTGTTTCTATTTTCCAGGAAAACAGGAGGAAAAGAAAAACAAAACAAAACAGAAAAAGGACTATTTCTGTCCAAAGATGGATTTATATCAGAACATATGGCCAAGACATAGAGGCTTCAGATCCACACATTATTCAATAACCCTCTCATTTCAGCTTCAAATGAAAACATATCTTTTCTTGACTGTTTATATTCCTTTACTGCTCTTATTAAACTCTCTCCACCAAAAATGCTGGGTAAACTGAAACTGAATTTTTAACTTATTTTTCCCACCCACCAAGTGAGAAAAGGCTCATAGTTCCTGGTCCTTTTTATGCTAGGTCTGATCTGTGAATGTATTGACACTTCTTTTCATATTATCTTTTTTATTTACATTCACCGAATATGTATCCTGCTATTTTACTACTACCCTTTAATTAAAAGACATATTTTTGAAAATGTGCTTGCCTTTTTTTTTTTTTTACTCTCTTTACAAGCATAGCAAGGTACTAAAAATCCAAGTAAAGGATTACTTTTGTCTTTCTGCTTTCTCATCTGACACAGCATGAAAAACATTTCCTGTTAGCATAAAAAGAAATCATGTAACTGTTCATCCACTCCTACCAGACGGTGTTATCAGACTAAGCTTTTAAAAATTCCTTTTGCATTTTCTACATATCTTCTAATTTCTATTTAATGGTATGCCTAGCTATACTGTAAGTATACTGTAAACACAACTTCTGAATTTTTTGTCAGAGACTAGAGTTAAACAAGCTAATTTTTTTTCTCATTAGGAAAGAGACTAGAAAATCAGGGACTCTCTCCCTGGGCCATTCACAGATTACTATCATACAAGAAACCGGACTTTGTTGAAGCCATAAATTTCTTTGTGCTAATTTATTTATTCTCCTTTGAGAAGAGTTTTTAGTTGACAAAACAAGTTGCAGTTTGGAAGAGGATCTGCAGAAGGTGACTGAAGAAAGGGAAGTTTTCAATGCTGTTCTCCCCTACTACACATGCATTTTGAGTCATTAACACACCACATTTCTTCCTTTTGCTATATGTAAAAATCCCACAAAATTCTGTAAAGTATATACTAATTAGCTCTTCCAAACCTTGCGTCTAATGAAGAAAGCCATTATTTTAAAATGTTAATTAACGGGAAGCTCCTTTCAGAACACCATATGGAGTATAAGAACCTCTCCATGTGTCTAAAGAATGATCATGATAAAATCTGTGGTCTTTTAGGATGTTATGATGGAAGCATGGCAGATGCAGTATGAAAGTAGTATATTATTCCATGTTAACTACATTTGGAGTACATTACAAAATAAACTCCCTATTTGCTTTTGTTTCAGAAATGCTTGAGGCCCAAAGAATGCTTAGATGCCTAGATTGCACTGAAAGCAACAAGAATTGGCCACCTATGTTTCTTGGATGATTTGTGTCTTACTCAGAACCCAGACTTTGATAAACAGATTCTGTTAAACCTCAGTGGTTTTCAGCAAGATAGTGTTAGAAGCTTTTGTAACTTTTGGAGATAAAGTAAAAATCCTAGATATTTAAAAGCGCTTTTAAAAATATTCTTCACCCCTTTTAAATCCTATACAATATTTTCAAGTGTAACAATTGGAAGACAATATAAATAATACTGACAGTAAGGTATGATTTCAAAGAAATGTGGACATTTCATATTGTAGGCCTGATATTTTAAGGATCAGCTATAGCAAACTGAGGAACACAACTAGAACTCTCAGCTCTGCTCAGAAGACAGTCTGACTCCATAAGCCCAAAGAAGTCTTGAAAGCTTCTGGAAAAAACAAACAAGCAAACAACACAATGAAAAGCAAAACAAAACAACACAACCAACAAACCAAACATCCTCACATTAGCAAGAAGAATATTTAAGGGTAATTCTAGATCCAGTGCAGGGAAGATGAGTAATGGCAGAATTACCCAATCTTCAACAAGCAGGAATGAAGACGTCACTCCCTTTACTTAGTCAGTCATCTTTGCTCTTGAAAATGCAAGAAAAATGTATGCAAAACTGACGAAGTAGGATGAAGATTAGGCACAGAACCTCAAGTAATATGTGAAAGATAGTAAAGTGAATAAAGGAAATTGAAAAAGGACTTTAAAGCTTATTTTCAATAAGCAGGTCACATCAGGAGTATGAAGGAGCTTCTGTTGCTGCCACGTCCTTGCCAAACACATGTATGTAGTAATCTATACAGCTACTGTCTATAAGAAATGGGAATAAAAAAAGACTGATCTGAGCATGATTAGTGGAAGGACAGGAATTGTCTGGAGATCAATGATGCTACTGACCCAAATGTAATGTGAAAAGGTAAACAACTCTGCCTGGAGACTAGTGCCCAAAAGTAACAGCAGGAAATAACCATCAACAGTAAATTAAAAGGATAATGATTAGATTACATCATTGAAAATAATGTTTCAGGGCGCTGATGACAGAGAGCCAGAATGAAAAAGAGAACTTGCTGTTCAGTAGAAAGACCCTTGGAAAACCCCAGAGCAACAACTGTAAGTAGGCTCTGCTTCTGTGCAGAAAGAAGTGCAGTCTCCTGGAAGGAAGCCCTGGAGCCTTGTCTTCACTGCTGGACCTTAGAATAAGGTAAATTACATGCTGTACCCTGATTTGTACCGTGGTTAAAATGGTGCCATCCTTATCAGTGATCTCAGCCCTGTTCAGTTACCTTTCAGGTAGATGCATCATGCAACTGCAAGAATGAATTCTCCGGTATAGCTGTGGCACGGCCTGTAGATAACTAACATGCCACTTGTGAGATGCATGTGGGTTTTTTGTTATTGTCTTACTAATTTTAGTGAAACTTTTGAATTAAGCAAGGGTTCAACTATTTGTTTGGCATTAGCGTCCATATGTTAATCAACCAACATTATGACATAATTTGGTGCATGGGCAAAAGGCATTCAAGTTATTGAGACCCACAAATAGTCCTAGTGTTCCAGTGCCACAGCTGCCCTGTGCAAGTTATGCAGCTGACATTCAAATGCAAATCACTCAGCAATTGTACAACTTCTAACCATTAGGCTAACTATCTTGCCTATGGGTAGCAGTCAAGATGTGGCTTGTGTTAAAAGTTGCAATAATAACCTGCTCATTTTAGAATTTAGATACTTGACATAAATGTTGTCCATATTCCAATAAAGTGCCCAAGGCAACAGTGAAATTAGCCCTAAACTCTTGGGGGAAAAAAAACCCAACCCAAACCAAAAAAATCAACACATTGTAGTACTACAAAGGATGGAATAAGTTTCCAACTCTTCTCACCTAAGATAAGAGAAGGAACCTATCAGCCTTGTGAAGCATTGTGCTGTGGATCTTCTCACCTAAAGGAGAGAAACTTATTGAAAATGAAGGAGAACCAATATGAATATGGAGAGAGTTGTTTCTTGAGGCATTAGACAAGTTCTGGACGCAACAGTTAACAGCATTTGAGCAATGGGCAGAAGAATTCCAAAGAGTTAAATGGAGGGGAAATGTGAATTTCTATATGGCATTGAATTACTCCAATTATTTTCTGAAAAATCTGTTCTTTCAATGTATATTTCATATGACATAGGGAAAAATAATGCACTGAATTAACACTGGATTTCAACAGTGTAAAACAGTTCACTTCAAGATGTGTCAGTTTACACTAAGTGAGAAATACATTGCTTAATATACATATTCACTTTTCCTAGACCTAACTACCAAATAGTTGGATAATTCAACAATACAATTGTCTTCATCTGTTTAACAGGAAGGCTGCATTTGTTCTTCTGGTTTACTTCTGGAGGAATCAAAATCTACACATATTCATGTTTTCTGATGTTTACCTAATGTTTAAAAATTCTCAAGGTGCAGCCTTTTACCCCCTGAGAAGCAATATATAGACAGGGAACACTGCATTGATTACAACTTCACCTGGCATACACAAAGAGGTGCCTTTTTTCTTTGAATCTTACTTATGCAGTTGCATGATTACAAATTAACCCTAGATCACAAATTAACCCTAGATCACAAATAGGGAGCTCATCTTAAGGGTCAGTTAATGATTCTTCATCAATAGCAAATTAAAAAAAAAAAAAAAAAAAAAATCTTGCAAATTAATTTAATCTATTTTTCCTTGCTGTAGATTTGATATGAAGATCACTGAAGTCAGATTCCCACAGTTTTCCAGTTAGCAGACGAGACACAAATAAGGAAGACTTTGTTACTAATTCTCAGATAAAGCAAATGTTTGCTTTTCAAATAGTGTCACTGAAATCACAGAAGCTTATTCAGGAAATACAAACCCCTTATCATTTTACATCTTGACTCAAAATGACTGGCATTCGGTTTTCCTAAAATTAGTTATTGTGCCCAGTTTCATTTCACTTAATACGGAAACATTTATGTCATCTAATTTTGAGTATCTGTGAGAGAAAAGACAGTATAAAATAAGCTGAGCAGGAGTCAATGACATTGCAGGAAAAAATGCTGTGTTTTCTAGATAGCAATAATAATTTAAGGCAATCCATTAATCCCCAATATAAATTCATATCTTAAACTGAACTTGTAACCCATTGGAGCTCAACTGTGAACTACAACATGTTCAGAAGAAACTAATCCATAAATGACAATTCAAAAAAAATAAAGGGAAAGAAGAACATGAGAACTAGATTCTGTACCATGACTCAGCTGTAGCTAAACTGTAGGGTTGTTTGTGGAATAAAATATAGCTGAATAGATGTCTAAGTGGTTGAATGAGGCCACATGCACAATAGTACTGCCCATGTGAGAATAAAATATGAAGCTGATGGGAAAAAACCTCAATGTAAACTTCAGGTAGCAATGTAGCACCTAAAACACAGGGAATATTGCTCGATGTAAAATGAGCTGACATATTTATGCTTTGATGCCGGATTGGAGAGGGTGAAGAGAAAAGATGTTAGAAACAGACTAGATAAAGAGAAAAACTGGAACTAGCATGTGTTTACAGAGGTAGAAACAGTAGAGCTTTAAGCAAGCTCCAGATAAATCCAGAAGACAAGAGCATCAATTATTCAATTATTTGAAACACAAGACACATTAATCCTAGGCTGATATATTATACATGTACTCTTACACAAAACAGAAGTGTACACTTCTTTTCATTTATATGAACTATTTTAGTATCTCCTGTGTGATATATATACTCAATAGTGTTTTCAGCAACACTGTTACAGCGGCCACAGTGATTATTCGCTGATTATTCCCCCTGAAATGTACAGCAAGGACAGGCTCATTAATTTAGAATATTTAGTATTCATTGCTGTCGTGGAAAACTACAGAATACTTCTTTGGAGTACATGGGAAAAACAGTAGGCTTTTGAGGAATGGACTTCACTGGAGGTAATATCTTTTTATATAGATCTTTGTGAATAAACAGGGCTGAAATACCTTTAATTAGGCCCATCCCTCCCTTACAATAACTCTTGAATAAAAAGGAACATTTTTTTTTTTTTTGTCTCCATGGCAACTTTCCCTTATAAGACTTTTCAGATTTTTTTTTTCTGGTAAGAATTTGTTACCCAAAGACATACAGAATGGAAAACCTCAACTTTCACACCCCAAAACCAGATCCAGTTCTCAGTGTAAAGCTCCATGATTCTTGTAGGTAAATTTGACAAATAACTAAACAAATAAAAAAAATACAAACCATATTTTCTATATTAAAATTAACTAAAAGGTTCACCCAAGAAGTGAACATTAATTGGAGATAATGGCTAAACCTTCTCTATACCTGGAGAGGCACTTGTCAACTAGAGTGCTCTCTTAAGAGTACCTGTTTCAAGCAGACAGCTAATTTTTAACTCTCCAACTGACTGGGTTTCTAGGGTTTTAACCCTGACTTTGTGACGAATGTCTTTTGCTGATGGTAATTCTTAAGAGCAGAAAACATTCTGGTCTACTCACAATAATGTTTTAAAACTTTTCCTTTTTTTTCAGACACATAAAAAGAATAATTAAGCTTGAACTGTAGAGAAAGGATAGGTGAGGGACCTGGGAAACAACATTTGTACAGTTTTTCAGAATGTTGGTATACAAAGCAGCAGCCTCATGCTCTAAGTCACTCTTTCATGGATTCAAGCTATCTATTCATTAAATAAAAAATATTTAGTCCATTGCAAAACAAAACAAAACAAACAAACAAAAAAAACAACGCCCAAACAAACAACACAACAACTTGAAAAGTCATTCTTGACAATAAAAAATAAAAATACATCCCACCCCCTTTACCATTACTTTTCTGTTGCTCTGCAAAAGCTACTGGTAGCAAGAACACAAAGATTATGGTAGTGATGGTGGAATGGTGGGAACTGTGATGAAGCTCCTGAAGTGGATAAGTTCATCCATTAGTTGCAGATCTGAGATTAAACAATACCTTTGTACATGTAGAGCTACGTATAACTACTTGTTCTGCATGTCAGTTGATGATCCAAATATTTAATAGTTTGCTGGTGTTTATAAAAATAGCACAAGGATGGGGGGAAGAGGAGGAAGGAAAACTGATACAGCATCATAGGAATATATCATAGGAATATATCTGTGACAGAGTGGTAGAGCAAGCCCACAAACATCTAACTCTACTAGGAAAGCGGAGAGAGAAGTAACAAAAAATCCTGTCTTTCAGAATTCTCCAAATCAAATCCCCCAATGTTTGAATATGCTGACGTTTGCATACTGCAAAAGAAAAAGCCAAGAAAAGCAAATACTTAATAACTAGAAAAGAGTTCAAAGTGAATCACTCTGGAATTGCTACAGTAGAAGAGTCATCACTTCCTTTCAAAAGAAGGATTTTGAAGACAGATACCTTGTTTGGTTCTGCCAAAATGTGAAGAGATCCCAAAGGAACAACAGATTTCAAGGATTTTTTCAGACAAAACCTACTCGAGCCCCAAAGCAGTTCCACCTGTAATATGGCAGCTGTGATTTTTACTTATGCTTCAATATCATCATATGTTCAGGTGTACAGTCCAAGTTTCAACTGTTGTTCCTTTAAAAGATCAAAGTTCTTCTAAATATCACTGTTTGTATATGCTGTCGTGTGCCTTAAGTTTCTTTCTGGATCTCCTGGTATTTGAACCTTTGTATGACAGTATGGATTTAGGGGTATTCCTGCCATTTAAATTGATACTCTCGCGGTAAGTAATGTCACCTCTGAACACTGCATTGTAAGTGATATGATGTTCTTTGATTAGTGGAATGGTTAGTGGAAGGAGTATACAATTAGCCTTATTGTTATGCTCTTAAAGATGACAATGATTGAACTATAAATTATTGTCTTGATGTACTGAGGCATGCAGCATCTGTAACTCTCACTGAACTTCATCAGATGTGGCAGCTCAACACCTCTGTAAGTAAGACTTTTATAATATTTTTCCATTGTTTCTAATGTCTCCTGAGAAACTTGAAAGAGAAATCTGTTTGAGCTCTGGAGTGTTTTCTTTCATAACCCACATGTTCAGCTTTGTTATTGTTAGTAGCCTCATGAGCCTTTCTATGCTAATAATGATTCCTATAATGGTCTGAGGGGAAAATTAAGTCTTTTTAATAAAGGATTACACTGAGGTTATAGATAGAAAAAAAAAAAAATTCAAATGTGAGTCTAGCAAACTTGAAAATGCCTCTTTACCCAGCTTTTAGAGATAAGCCAATTGTGGGATATATTTGTGGTAAAGGCAAAGGATGAGAGATTTAAGCTGAATTCCTTATTCTCTGAAGACTTTTTATTTGACTTTGACTAAGTCACCTCAGTTCTCTGTGTCCCCAGTCTATTTTAGCAGTTCTGTCTATTTAGGCTGTAACATATATGCTATAAACTCTTATTCAAACAGTGAATAAGGTAGAAATTTAGAATAGCATTCATCTGAGAAACCAGTTTATTTACTGTCATTTTAATAGTGGCAGCACATCATCATGGCCTCTGTCATGGTTTAGGGTCAGGGCAGCCCCTTAGACCAATAACAGATGCTCTCTGTTAAACCCCCTCCCTCCCCTAAGGGGAAGAGAAAGAGAATAAGGGAGAGAGACTGAGCGACTGGAAAAGGAAAATAGAACAGCTTTAAAATAATAATAATAAAACTAGAATATGTACAAATATATACAAACCCAGTATTGAACCCAACCCCCTGATGGTAATTACATCACCATCACCACTGATG
>JAAGNO010030126.1:36845-50023 GCA_033439905.1 Ceryle rudis | reverse complement strand
GGCCCAGGGCCCTCAGCCGCTCCTCACCCCCCTTGTGCTCCAGCCCCTTCCCCAGCTCCGTTGCCCTTCTCTGGCCATGCTCTAGCACCTCAAGGTCTTTCTAGGAGTGAGGGGCCAAAAACTAAACCCAGGGTTCAAGGTGTAGCCTTGCCAGTGCTGAGTACAGAGGGACGATCCCTGCCTTAGTCCTAATCATATGAACATCTGACATTAATTGTAAAATTAATTGTAAAATATTTGAGATTTGTGAAGGTTATTTTCACACTAAGCTAAATTTGCTTCAGCATGTAAGTGCCTCAGACTATTTTCATCGTGGAACGTAGCCCATGCATTACTGAGCTGTGTGGTTATTTTTTCTTTTGGAAGAAGAGAAAGAGAGACAACAGATCAATATGTTCTCGTACACGTGAACATCACTAGTGTGCGGAAAATACTCGTGTGCATTAGTAGAGGACTGGCGTCATTACCAAATGTAAATGGAAGAGCAAGTTGTTGGTGCATTTTAATTTACTTCATCTGGTCTCTGCAAAACCATTAACTCCTCCGATCTCCCTTTAGGTCCTTTTCTTACCTAGGACACTGAAAGGGTTTCCCATCTCCTGGTGGCTCTGGATCCCTTTTGTAGGGCTCCCATCAGTCCTGCTCCAAGGCATCTCCAGCACTTGAGTGGCCCTGTAGCCAACTCTTCACCCTCCTGCCTGATCTGGATGCTCCTCGCTGAACCGTGACCCTGGAGCTCCCTGCCAAGGGAAGTCTCCTCTTTCTCTTCCCATGTTGCTGTGCTCCTTTCCATCCTTTCTTAGGATTATTTTGAATTCTTATTTCATCCTCCATTGTACTCGCAGCCGCCCCCCATTAATCCTGCCTCTGAAGGCCACTAGTGAAATGTCCCAGGACTTATCTCATTGGTTCCTTCGAGCTGTTTGCGAATAATGTGTCTGTTGTAGGTGCTTCCTGGGGAAAAAAAGAAAACCATCTGGATGGTCTGTCTGTCTATCTATCTATTTTAAAATACCCTTCATAAAGATAGGCACCAGTTTTGCCTTTGTCTATCAGCAGGGTCGGTCCTTAGCCATCTTTCCCAAGCTCTTGGAGATAAACACTCATGTTTCTAATGCTGTTTGAGCCTCTTCCCTTGGTACCATGAAGTCCATCCAGCCTGGTTTTTTTCTTAACACCTCTAAGTTATCTAAGTGCTCTTGTAACTGATTTTGTCCCAGTTTGGGCTGAAAGGTTATTCCCTTGTCATTGGTATGTATTATGTCAATCACCTGATCACCAGTGACCTCCTTTAGCCAAGACTGGTGCAAAGGCGGTGTGAGGCACTGTGAACCTTTTCAGTGTCGGTCAATAGCTTTCTCTCTCTGCTGAGTAATCCACTTGCTTTTGACTTCCTCTTACTGCTGATGTACTTACCAAACGATTTCTTGTTACTTGCGATGCTCTCACTAGCAAAGTTTTATTTATTGTATTGGCTTTTTTTGTGTCTGTCCCCGTCTGCTCTTGCCAGGCTGTACCGCTGCACTTTCCCTGTGGAAACCTGATCTACTTTCTCGGTGCTTCCTTTTCATGAGTTCACAATTTAGCCCGATCAGTTGCTTCCTACCCTTCTGAGATTTCTGCTGGGATTTCTAGAAAATTCGAGCTTCCACTTGCTGCCTTTTCCCCCACAAGGGAAGGCCTGGGGTCGGCAGGGAGAACTGGAGAGGGGAAGAGGACTTTAGGAGCAGAGGTCTCAAGTTGAAGTTTTGAGGAAAGGTAAATTTGACCGGAGAGAACAAAGAATTGAAAACCTGGTAGAGATGGGAGGGAGAAGGAGGAGAAGGAAGTAGGCATGCTGTGAATGAGTAGATCTGTAGAAACAGAATAAAGCCCACAATGACAGGTGACAACCATTACTCAAACATTTTTATCCCAAATGGGATGCTCCTACATCCTGAGATTTTTGTTTGGAACTGAAGATAGATCAAAGGTGGGATATTCCTGAGAGTTATGCATTTTTTACGTAGTAGAAGTTCTCCCAGTGCAACAGTGATCCTCAAGAGACTGTTTTTCTGAGTACAAGAAGGTTGAGGACACAGAAAGAAAAGAAAATACATTTCTAGGAGTTCAGAAATAACTTTGCGATGACATAAGTACTACTGAAGCAAAACTTCATAAAACAATATCTTTCAAATAACAGAAGTGCCTTTACATATTCTTGTGAAAATTTGCTTTGGTTTGAGTGAGGAAATGAGAAAGACTTGAAAGGAATAGTCCAGCTGCCTGGTGGAGCCTACTCACAGGTAAATGCTGACGTTCAGATTACAGAGGAAAGCCTCTCTCTCCCAGGCAAGGCTTCACCAGGTGCTGTGATTTGTGACCAAGCATGGATCCTCCAGCAGTGCCTCTTCAACCTCAGAGAGAAGACATGGGATCTGGGGTTGTTCAGCCTGGAGAGAAGGAGGCTCAGGGGAGACCTTCTGGCTCTGACAGCTCCTGACAGGAGGTTGGAGCCAGGGGGGGTCGGGCTCTGCTCACAAGGAACAGGACAAGAGGACCCAACCTCAAGTTGTGCCAGGGGAGGTTTAGGTTGGAGCTGAGGAACAATTTCTTCCCCTGCAGGGTTGTCCAGGGCTGTCCCAGGCTGCCCAGGGCAGTGGTGGAGTCCCCGTGATCCCTGGAGGGGTTTCAAAGCCCCAAGTGGAGATGCCATTATGACAAGGTGTTCAACAGTCTAGGGAGGAGGAGCAGGAGCTCCTCTGACAGGAGCAGTTTCGTCCCTGCTGTGACACAGAGCAGGGACAACATGACAGCGGTGGAAACTGGTGAACTTCACCTTTTTGCAGAGTGAAGCTCCCACTGCAGAACAAGCTTCCTGTCTGTCAGCACCACGCTGTGGCTCAGAGGGTTTGGAGCCAGCACCCAGAGAAATATCATCACTGTTACAGAGAGGAGGAAAAAAAATAAAAAAATCAAGCTGCCTTAGCACTGACATTTCCACGTTCTTGGAAGGCCAGCCAGGGCACTTTGAAGAGCTCCTGGCATAAATTCCTGTGGAATCTGCAACAACCTCATTCCCCATAACAATCACCCTAGCTATATTTTATTGCTTTATGGGATGTATGCTTGGTTACCTCTTTTGTCTAAAGGAATCCTGTAGTCTGGAGGTGAAATTATGACAGTACAATAAACCAAAGCCACTTGATACAAAGATTGATTAATCAAAGCCCCTGTTGAAATGAAGACTGTTTACATAATGGAGAAAACCACAATGTCTTCACAGGGTCACACACTAATTCAAGTTGTAAGGGATCAGGAGGTCTCTGGTCCCACCTCTCTCCAAGCAGGGTCAGCTCTGGGGTCAGATCAGGGTGTGCAGGGCTTTATCCAGATGCTATGGGGAGTTTTCAGCTCAGGAGGGCCAGGTGAGTACACTGAGAGCTGGATGTGAGGCAAGATAAACAGACAGAAAGAAGAATGAGTGGAAAATGGTAGAAGAGGCTCAGCCACTCAGGGATCAGGCAGAAAAACCTGTAGTTCTTTTGATGTGCTCTCCTCTGATCCTGACTGAGTCAAAGACACCCAACTTTCACCGTTCTGCTGCTGTCAGCAAACATTAGTGAAACTCACTGGCAAAATGTTCTGTCCCTCCCCGCTGCTGATTCAAATAGAAGATGACAATCTATTACTCGTGTCATTTGCTCCGCTGGCAGAGGTCTGTGCCCCATACGGGGAGGGGTGCAGCAGGGGAAGGATTCCCATCCCTCATCTGCGAGGGATGTGATCGCGATGGGGAATGTGGATGGCTTTGTTTATTATCCTAAAACCAGAGAGAATTATTTGTACGCCAGTTACTGGAAAAGATCACGGGTGTTGCAAAGCCAAGGCATCTGCTGTTGGTAAAAGCTGCAACTGAGATTGCTTGGGCAATGCTAATTTGTGCCCCAAATCTTGTGCACATGCATTCTGATGCAAGCTTTAATTAACAATGCATTATGATGCAACCTATAATTACATGATTACCTGCATTTTTTCTTGCAGACCTCCTGTCTTAGTAAAAAAAAAAAAAAAGATGATCACTTAAGAAGCCCTGACCCTCAGCAGGACTTAGGCACTTAAAATACCTTTGAGAATCCGGGTCTTAATGAGGAGCAATTCAATATTTTTTCTCCTTGTTCAGTGTGGAGCCCCATCCCTCATTTAATGCACTATCTTCAAACCCTGCTCTCAAGAACTAATGATTAATGTCCTCATGGCATTTTTTTTACGATTCTCCCCTATCCAAAGATTTCACAAATATGAATGCACTTATTTTCACAGCATCTCCATAAATGGAAGGCTTATTACCTTCTTTTCATACTGGGAAACTTAATGGCAGATAGTTTCAGGTGAAAACCATGAAGTTTGGGGTACATGCAGCTCCCAGCAGTTCGGCATTCTTGAGCATGGTGCAGAATTCTGTATGTTCAAAGCGCTGCTCCTGTTGGCGACCGTGACTGTGCAGTGCTTTTGTAAATCAGATTGCAGAGTCTCAGGCCATCCACTCACAAACTGAGACAAATCCAACTGAGCAACATCACACGGTGCTTTGAGGAAGAGGCAGAAGCCTGACATCATGCCTGGGCAAAATGATGGAGCAGCTGATGCAGTACTGCATTAATAAAAAACTGAACTGGGTAAGATAATTAGAGCCAGTTAACCTGGATTTAAGGGCAATAAACTCTGTCACGCTACCTTTTTTTTATTTAATTGAGGTTATGTATTTGGTTAATGAAGACAATGGCACCGATGGAGGCTGTTAGTGACTGTACAGTAAGAGAGATAACCCCGAGCTGGTTCTGCCCTAGCTTGGTCCAGGTTGTGAACAGATGTTTTATCTTCAGGACACAGCTGTGTCACCAGAAGGATTCACCCCCACCAGCTGCTTGTGACCATTTCCTAGTGAGAGACTCATTCCCCTTCCAATCTGCCTGCAGAGCAGCTCCTGCGTGCACCCCTGACTTTACGGGTGAGCATGGAAGGTCACTCAGACCAGCAACTTACATCCCATAACCTTCTCCTGCTAATTTTCCTTGAGAGGAGCTCAGGAGCTTGCTCAGATGCCTCTATACCAGACAGCAGCCAGACAGTTGACTTTCTCAGTCATGAAATTAATCCTCTGGAGACGCAGTGATGTCCCTTAACTCTTCTTCCTGTCTCCCACCTCGTTTATGCGTCACCTGCCTCTACAATTAACGAGGCAGCGTCGTATAGGGAACGGCCTTCTTCACGGGAAGGTGACCCACATGTGAAGCAGGTCTGTCCTGTTCGATGAATAAAGCAACCACTCTGTGGCAAAACCCGGCAGGTAGGGTCACGTAATTAAAGGCTTTTCTCACTGCACGGACACTTTATGTATAGATGTACGTATAAGGCATAGACATGAACACACAGAGGGGCCAAATTAGATTTACACAAGCTATTTTACCGCTTGTTATTTCTGACTTTCAAGTGCTTCATTTTGCATTCTTCATGGTGTTTTAATGTGGGTCTTTTTCTCTGTGTGTATACATTAAAACAATGCAAACCCCCCACGCCTGCTTACACAAGACAAGTTCTGACAGCACGCATAACTTTTAGACACAGATTATTTGAATGCCCTAATGGAATGTAGTGAAATCAAGTAGGAATTAAATCAGTCCAGTGACTTTTTTTTTTATTTTAAACAGATCTTCAAATACTAGAATTAAATAAGTTAAATTAAATGAACAATTATATTAAACAGGCTTTGAGCCGGATTTCTGCTTCGAAAGACCGAAATCTCTAGCAGCATTCGTTTTGCATTTCCTTGGTCATAAGATGGTAGCCGAGCGTGTGATGTTGAAAAATCACTTAGTGCAAATACACATATATATTTTCTGCATCCTCCTCTAAGGCTGCTGACAGATTCTTAACAGAAATACCAAGACTGGAATAGTAATGCTTGGTTCAGGATTAAGATGGGAGCATTTTCACCTACAATGGGAATCACGACCTGCTCTGTGCAGGAGATTCCTGTCACTTCTACTGTAGAACTCTGTTTCTAAAGCGAAAGCGAAAACCAGACTCCACCAGGAATATCCTGGGGTATTCCTTAAGGATTATCAGAGGAAAGGAATCAGGATACCCTGAGAGAACTCAGTGACTCAGACAGATAAATTACACTTTGCACGCAGACTAACTGTGCAAGCGCTTGTATGTCCTACAGAAAGTAACCAAACAAATGTAAGAATGGCAACTCAAAGTGTAATTGCCTCCAGGGTATGAATCACTGAGTTCCAATCTCGCAGAACCTAACTGGAACATTTAATAAAAAAATGGAACCTATAATCATGAACCTTATTTGCACATGAAATATTTCCCTTTGATTTTTATTTTTTTTTTCTTCTTTACACCTGGCTAAGAGGCATGCTTGATGGGGAGTGTTTCCTTCCACACCTGCTCCTCTGTAGTATAAGCAAGCTCAGACTCACCTCGGGTCCAAATGATTTTGCTGTGAGTCCATCTGTGCTTACCTGGGCTGGGAGCGAGCTGGAATTGCTGGGGTACCCTGCACAGACCTGGCTAAACTTGATCTGCACAAGTACAGCTCTGGATACTCTCCCGCTGACCATCCTCAGAGGGCACCTGCACCAGTGTCTCACAGCTCAGCTCACAGCTCTCCTGAATAAATCCTTCAAAAAATGCAAGGAGAAGAGCATATTCGCTCTTCTCTGCATGCCAGACAAGCGAGGCTCTGCGCATGGGGTTTAAGAGAGAAATAAGAGCATTATTAGTTCAAGTTAGAGAAAGAACATGTTGATTTTGCGCAAAAAAATTGTTATGAAACAAAATAATGGCCTGAAGAACAAAAAGGAAGGGGGGGGGGGAATCACAACACAATTTTTATTGTATTTTTTATCAATGTTTGAAGCCTTGAGAGATAAGAGGCTCACTCTGCTAAACAGTTTGCAGTTACCTGGAAGCCAGGGCAGCTTGTGCACATACAGCTCTGCAGGGCGGTCAGCCCGGCGGGCTTTGTCTTTCCAGGCGTAACCACCGATTTATACCTTACCCTGCAAAGGTCAAAGCTCCCTTTCCAGCATGCTAGCAGTGCTGTCTTGAGGTGTTTGCCTCTACCCTGGAAATACCAAGCATTTCTTTCATAATGGTTTTTTTTTTTTGGCCTGAATTTATGCAGCTTGAAGCCCAGAAATCCATGGACTTTTGAAATTAAAGAAAAAGGGAAAGAGGGAGAGAGGTGGGTCCCTTCATTCATCCAAAGGGCTCTGTATTTCACACCATGCGAGCCCTGGGACCTGCTGCATCTGAGGAAAAGTGTGACATTCCAGCTGGTTTTGCGCTAGACCAGTAGGGTCTGGGTGGCACAGGTAGCTCTCCGGGATGTTTGCTCAGTACACACCCAGCACACACCACACCAGTATCTGAGGAAAGGTGATAGCCATCAGCTGTACCAAGCACACCGCACCAAGTGACCCGCCGCAGACTTGCCCCAGCCTTCTTTCCCTCTGCTGCCCAGTGAGGATGCTGCGTCCGAGGAATCTGAAAGTGCAGGAGACAGTCAGAAAACTTAAGTTCTTCTGCAGCTGGAGACATCCAGTTAGAAATGTTTTGCTAGGAGGGAAAAGCTGCCAGCAGCAGCCTGAGAGCCAGAGGTTACATCTGGATCGAGAAGAAATGCTACAAGGGAGGAGCCAAGCTGGGAGTGAACACCTGGCTTGGGAAGGTTTGGCTTTGACAAAAAAAAAAAGAAGGGAAGGGAAGGGAAGGGAAGGGAAGGGAAGGGAAGGGAAGGGAAGGGAAGGGAAGGGAAGGGAAGGGAAGGGAGAGAAGAGAAGAGAAGAGAAGAGAAGAGAAGAGAAGAGAAGAGAAGAGAAGAGAAGAGAAGAGAAGAGAAGAGAAAAGAGATTTTAAACAGTATTGTGAAGAAACAAACCTGGTACAGGATGATGGAGGAGACGGAAATTAGACTTTCATCCGTACCGGGCTTCTGTTTGTGACTAAGAGATAAAAGAGCAGAGGATCATTGATGAGCAGCTCTTACTGTGACCTTTCCCTGTTCCCCCAGCCCCCTCAGCTGGGCCACGGACCCTCAGCCACCAGAACAGGCAATACAAACAGCCTCCATCAGCAAGGAGGAGATTTTTGCTGGCAAACCTGCATTTCTTATCCAACAAACACTCTTCTCAGACACTCCAGAGGTTCAGCTGTGTTCCTTGGGAAGACTTCAACCGGACAATGAGTTTAAAGCAGGTAGCATTTAAAACAAGATATCTGTGCCGGTGACTGCAGGTGTTGGGAACTGTTCACACTTGTGACCGTGTCACGGGACAACATCAAAGGAGGCTTCCACCAGTTTCATGGTTGTTCGGAATGAGATAGACAGCCAGCCCAAACCTGCCAACGCCCTTGGGCAGCGTGTTTCTTACCTCTAGGCCCTTGCCCCAGGGATCAAGGTTCCTGTCCATTGGGGTCTTGACAAAGGGCTCTGGGTGGTTATCAGCTTTACTCCCACTGTCAGGAAGGAGATCATTAGGCTCGTTTCATGGTGGTGCTGACAGTGTTGACCTATCTGTAGTCCCCTTATTCAGTATCAGTTATTTTGACTCAGCACCTCACCGGCTCCTCCTCATTTTCATAAGCTTACCTGGAGCAGGTGACTAACTGGTGCCCAGTTCAGCTTCTTCTCTGCAACACGCTTCTGTGGCTAAGAACCCAGCGGTAAGGGATGAAGAGGTATTTGTAAAATTATGAATTATGCAGCAATTCTCTGTTAATCTCTCAATTATTTTTAAAAGCCTGTTGCTATGGGAGAATGCTCCTGGAGTCAGTTATTTTAAAGTTTTCTTCTCAGATACATAAACCCATCCTTGTGGTATTTTTGGATTCGAGGACAAACCTTTATGCAGATGCAAAGTGTGTTGTTCACTCTGCTGGGAACGAAGCGTCCTACCCACTGTTCCAAGACCTCAGAGAGAACCAGTGCCATGCTTAATGAGCGTTAGCCTATATTAAAAAAGGAAGAAGATTAGATATTTAAGTTTTAAAGTTCAGGACAAAGTTTATTTTCCTCACTTTATTAGAAGCAGGCAAAGTGGGAATGGTACAAAGCTAATAATTACTTGTTTTAAAAACACAAATAGAGGAACAGTGTCCAAGTCGGACAAAGTTCAGAGCCTGCTGTTTTCTTTAAGTGAATTTACTAAAACTCCTGTGAGCTTTAAATCTGACTTTTCTTTTGCTTTTCATGGCATGAAGTGCAGGCTCCTGAGCTGTGACTGATACCAGGCATCTATATAACTCCCATTTTTAGGGTTGGCTGCTGCTGTCATGGAAAACATTAGTGTCAACTTCACCTTCTTGCAAAACAGTCAGCATTTGTTTGGCTGAACAAAAAAATATTTTGGAATGGACCTCAGTGACCTTCTGCAAATTGATAGCTGGCTTGCAACAGGCAAAGCTGAGTCACCAGTTGTGCGGGGGGTGAAATCCAACCCATACATCTGTAGCGTGTCTTGCGTTGCCAGCGTAATTGGTGTTGCGACGGTCTCCGGTTTTAAAATAGCTTTGAAGAGCCTCTGATCGGATTTTGGTTGGATACTGTACATTACACTGTCTCTGGGAGGGAGTGGATTTAGAGATCTACTCTGTAAAGTTTGGATGTTTGGGTTCTCCTGGTCTATATGTATTATCCTGGGAGACTTCCAGTTCCTCAGAAGGAATAAAATTCTGAGTTCCTCCAGACTGATGCTCTTCTGGTGGATTTGATCCTTCAGAACACGGAGGTGAACAAGCGATTCATTTTCTACTAGTAACACCTCTCTTCCTTGCTGGGTTTCTGATGTGGCTTTGATGAAGTCCACAGTGCTTGCAACTTCCTTTTAAAAACCAGTCCAACATTACAGGGAAATCCAAGCTTTTCTGGAATGGGGGTGTAAGGGCCGTAGCACTCATCTGACTGAACATTTTAGGGTTTTTGCTGAAATTCTGAACCTGCTTCAACCTCCCACATCAAGGACGGTGAAATAACATTCTTGGAAGGTGAACTGCTGTAGTGCTGGCAGGTGGATTTACTGGGTAGAGGGGAACAAGCTGCACAGCACTCCACATTTCACGCCCAAAGGAGTAGCCTCTCCTTTAAAGATTTCAGTCAGTTCTGGTTTCAGATTTTATCAAGGTTTTCAAGGAGTAACCCCTGGGGAGATGCTTTCTGCAACAATGACTAGGCTGCCATTTCAGTAGCTGCATCATGATATCGTTCTCAATAACTGGTAAGTCTCAGCTGTAGCAGGAACAACACAGGTCCTGTAACCACCTATGTAACCACCCAATGAATGCTCCAGGAACATTCATGCTGTTGCCCACATGGAGCAGGCACAGAACTGCTTGTACTTTATTAGAAAGTGCTGTAATTTTGCCCAAAGTTTAGTCTTTTTTTTTTTTTAATAAAAAAACAAACATAAAAGATTTTAAAATCCCCCAACCAACAACAACAAATAACCCAAACCAAACCAACTTCCCTTGTGGTTTTAAGAGCCATATTTCCATTATCTCATTTTAAATGAATGAGGTTGAGCATTTGTTGTGACTCTGAAACACCAGGGCCACGCTCTGCTTGCACAGAGGGCAGCTGAATAGAATTTCCAAGTCTACATATCCACTTAAGGGTGTATTTTCATCTTGTTCAGCATAATCACAATGCAAGTCTCTTTTCATTATTGTTTTTTTGCAAGATAAAGTATAGTACTTTATATTTCCATCAGGACTCTACCATTTTCCTTTTTCTTCCTGGAATTCAGAAAGCTTAACATATCACTGACTTTCTTTGTTCACTTTGAAGAATCACATCTATTTTGTGGGGATATATAAAAGCCCAACACTTCCAGAATTTGTCTCAAGCCATTATTTTATTTTTTTCCTAAAAAGGAGGAATCAAAGCAATATAAAAGCTTTTCCTGGGCGCTAAGTTACAAGTAATTTGCACCTGAAATCTGTAGTTAGAGAAACAAAATCTGCTGTCACTGGTTTCCGAACAGTGGAATCACTGACAAAAACAAGTCAGAGCAGGGCAAACTGGGTGAAAAGCTGTGGTTTCCACAGCTACACGTAGCAAAGCATGAATTATGGCTGATGAAGTACCTCAAAACCCCAATCAGGCAATCAGCATTTGATTGTAACCACTGGTGGCAGGGACATTTGGGGCGATATCCAGCCTCGCTCGCCTTCCCAGCGTCCCATTTGGATGCAGTGTCAGTGCCTGAAGGCAGGAGCCCAGCAAACCTCTGCAGCCAGGGGTGAGGACATTTCCAGAAAGCTACGTGCTTCACAGCAGTTGCTGCACATCTATCCACACCAATCCTTTCCATCAGACACGTGAGCATGGTTAACCTTAAATTATATGCTTTTCTTTTGTATTCTTTAAACAGAAAGAGTAGCAGGATTTTAAGGAAAAGGCATTAAAAAAAAAAATCTACGATACTCAGCTAGTATGGATTATGTTGCTGGCTCTATACATGCACTGTGTTTTTCACCAGGGTCCAGGATGCAGCAAGGCAGGAAAAAGTCCTGTCTCTTAGCTATTGATTGCACTGGGAAATTGACTTCTCTGGTTCCTTCCAAGGTGAAACCCAAAGAAGACAGATGGCAGAGCGAGGTGTCACCCTCCTTCCCTTGCATCTCAGCACAGCGGGGCTGGGGGTGAGGATGTGCACAGTGGAGCTCTCCTACCCTGCTCTCCTTGGCGAGGCCAGGGCTCCCAGCAGGCTCAGCAGATGTGGGGCTGGACCTGTCAGGAGAAAAGGGGCCACATCTCCTGCCTCAGGAATGCTGTGCAGGAGAAGCAGCAGGAAGGAGACAAGAACCTTGAGCACCCATGCATCAACCCCTTCTAGCTTTTCACTTTTTTTTTTTCCTGACTTTTTTTTTTTTTCCTTCTCTTCACATTTTAGGGAAGGATGAGAGGAACCAGAACACGCCCTGGGGATCTCCAGCGTGGGCTGTGCTGCCAAGACCCAGACAATACCCCAGGGAGAGGCGATCTGCCTGAAATCCCTCTGAGGCTATCAGGAGCCCGTATCCCTTTGGGCCTGACGAGAACAAAGTTTTTACAAGTCTCTGGAGAGAGTGAAAAATAACATTTGACTATTTAACTGCACGTCCTTCCTGATAGCAGCGGAAGAGGAGAAGCCTGCCCTCCTGCTCCGAGAATTTCCAGTCCCTACATACAGCGTGGGAAGGGACAACATGCTGAAAGACCTTGACTCTCTACCAGCATCTACATACAACCCCCCCGCCTTGCTCTAGCTGGTAATTTATAGGATCAGTCTGTAAAGCCCTGCTTGGGACTCGACCTGAAAACAATTCAACAATACCGGCTATTCTGCTGGCTGTACCTGCATGCAGGTATATTTGGACACATTGGTTGTTCTCCGGGAAATTGTAACTTATTTTTTATTTATTCCCCCCAAGAGAGGAAAAAAAGTATCTATTGACTAAATCCTCCATCAGAATTTTAACGTTTAAGCCCCAAGGCCAGACCAATTACTTTCCCTTTTCCTTTGCTATCTGTTGCCCTCCAGCTGGGTTGTAAATCAGCAGACAGAGGTGCTAAATTTAGCAGAATTAGTGTGCACGAGTACTAATTAAACTAGTCACGACAGCCACTGCCTTCATGGGTGATGCCTTCCAGGCATCCCTGGATAAGAAAACATCTGAATTTGCAGGCTTTCCAAGGAGCTGTGCTGGGTACAGAGCCACACTGTGCTGTCCTGACGGGGAGGTAACGTGGCCCCTGAGGTCTGTGCTACCTGGCTGTAAGTCCCGTGAGCCCCAGCCCACCTCACTTCTTTGGAACTCACATCTGAGAGAATCTTCCCGCGCTGCAGTAGAAATAGCAGCAGCATGCTGGAATCCAGCAGCAAACTAAAAAGATATGCGAATTGAAACAATCATTTCTTTGAATGCTACTGCAGATGTGGTCTGGGGGCACTGCATTCAAGCGAGGCCTTTGTTGGCTTTTGGCAAAAATGAAAATTCTCTGAGAATTTCTACCAAAGAAGGGCAACGGAGCTGGGGAAGGGTCCAGAGCACAAGTTTTGTGAGGAGCAGCTGGGGAACCTGGGCTTGTTGAGCCTGGAGAGAAGGAGGCTCAGGGGAGACCTTCTGGCTCTGACAGCTCC
>JAAGNO010030126.1:23666-36745 GCA_033439905.1 Ceryle rudis | reverse complement strand
CCAGGCTGCCCAGGGCAGGGGTGGAGTCCCCGTGACCCCTGGAGGGTTTTCCAAACCCCCCCGTGGAGCTGGGGTGCTGAGGGACAGGGGTCAGTGGTGCCCTGGCAGAGGTGAGCTAACTGTTGGACTCAGTGATCTCAAAGGTCTTCTGCACCCTAAACGAGTCTATGATGCTATGAGGTAGCAAAGAGCCCAACCCATTATGCTGCTGAGCAGCACTGAATTTTAGATTTCAGTTACACCAGTGGTTTTAGCAACCACATCATTCACAGAGCAACAGCGCTGGGCAGGTGTGTTACTCTGCCAATGGTCTCTTGGCGCACAGGGCAGAGCCCACAGTCATCGTGCCTGTTCTTTTATTAATTGCACCATTATATTGGTGCATCCTCTGAGGTCACCATTCCCTTCCCCCACATCATACACACTGGGGAGCTGCCGCTCGCACGCACCGTGGCAGATGTTACCCTGCCTTTCTCATTTCTCAGTGGAGGACTTGCTGTCAGCTGGGAAGGAGCTTCGTCATAACTGGTATTTACAGGCAGCTGGTAGATTAAGAACTTTTTTTTTTAATAAATTCTTTTTCTTAAAATTTCAGCTCTTTAAGCTCAAATGCCACAAATGAGAGCACACAATGGCTTGCTCTTCTACAGAAACAACACTGTAACATCTGATTACAAGTCCATGATAGATAAACACGCAAGAGCTTCCTTGCCTGTACGCCCTGGAAAGTCACAAAAATCCAGGAGCCGCTGCACCACGGAGCAAGAACCTCGCTGGCATTTAAAGGATCATCGATACAATTGAATTCAAAGCGATGGAGGTTCTAACTTCCCTTGACAGCATGCAACCTCAGTGCAGTTAAAAATACAGCCAGTGGGTTCTGAAGCGGAGGGCAATGCGCTGCCAGCAGTTTAAGGTTTGTGCTGCAGCACGCAGAAGTTGCACACTGGGCAGTTTTAGGTTTTAGTCCTGGCGGTAGAACCATGAGATTTATAGGAGGTGACAAAAGTGATTTTGACCCGCTGTCCCTCTCTGCAGCTAACACCTTTGCCCTTCACGCCGTTGCTCTTGATGAAGGTTTGCGACACGGGGAGTCTGGGAATAGCACAGGTCCGGCAGCCGCACTGCCCTGGCAGGGCGCAGAGCAGCTTGCTTCCAAACACGGACACTAAGGCAGAAAGCTGTCGAGTCCTCCCCACGGCTCTTCACTCAGACTAGATGGAAATCATTCCCCAGATGCCTCAGCAGGCTTCCTGGGAAGCGTTGCTGGTTATTGCATGTGCAAGTGGGGGCTGCAGAGCGTGCTGTATTTTCTTTTGTCTGTGGAAGTGGCTGCACCATTGTCCTGCCTCCAAAGCACACCCTGTACCCTCCACTTGCAGATATAATTTAGCACTGGTCACATCTTGGCAATATAATATTTACTTCCTGTACACCCTTTGACACCTAAGCCAGGTTTCTACAGGAGCTCTGCAGATGGCAGAGCTGCAGACAAATGTTTTTTCCACGTGGAGTCTCTGATGTAAAGGATCAGTTCATCAGCTTGTCCCCCAGTAAGGATGTTAACACAATCTTGCCTGCTTATCTCGCATCTATTTCCTCAAAACTGACGGAAATTTAGTATCCTATCTCAAGCGTCTCTATGAAGTTTGAATGAAAAATCACCAATAAATTCAAGAATAATTGTGTAGGAAGACAGACAGACGACATGACTGTACAAGCTTTGCTTATCTTAAGAAACCAGGCTACAAAACCCACAAACAAACACAACAAAGACAGCAGAGGCAACCTCCCTCTCCCCCAGGTCTGTGAGCAACTACATCCTTCCTTTCGATTAAGAAAAAAGCGGCGTTTGTCCCAAAGGAGAGGAAGAAAACACAATGTGAAAAGCAGCCTGCATAGGAAATATCCCTAGCAGGCATACAAAAAGCATAGCAATTCCAAGTTCTTTCTCTCACCCATGAAAAAATCCTTTTTCCTCCCAAGAACCACTCATGATACTGACCAAAAGCCCTCAGCAAGGGGTTCCCACAGGCTGGACGCCCTTGGACAACACCAAGAGGCAGCCCTGTCCTCAAAACCTTGCAGTCAGAATGGGTTTGCTGGTTTGAGGGCTATGAAGGCAAAAGCCCTCTGGCCAAGGAGTTTGGTAAAATACAGGGACACGGCTTTCCATCTGTACCCCTCACGGGAAAGCTGCTCTCGTCCTTGTGAGCACTGCTGGCACCGGCAGCACAAACACGTGTCCTGCTGCTGCCAAACACACACAGATGCTGCCCACGTGCCTTAGCCCTGCAGCCCAGGGCTTTGGGGTGGGAGACCAGGTACCAGCCCATTACTTCTTCAGGGCGATGGCCCTGGGCTGCCTGTTTCCCTGCAGCCAAGAGGCTGCTCCATGGCCTCACTGCCTTCAGCAATCTCACAGATGCAGTCCCGGGGCGAGGCAGCAGCTCGCACTGACAAACTCCCTGTGCTAGAACAGTTCTGATGTCCCTTAAAACCACTGTGAAATGAAGTTTCTCCTGTTTTTACAGGCTGAGCTTTGCTTTTCCCAACATGCTGCTGACGTCCTCTATTTGTAGTTGGGAGAAGACAGAAAGAAGCAACAAGAGGAAGAAAATTGCTGTGCAGAGATGAACCCCAGCAATGTAATCTTTCTATGTCAGTGAAAACTTACCCTCCTCTTTTGTTATTTAGATAATAAACCCTTCACCAGGCTTACGCTACCTGGCAACCACCAACAAAACAAGAGTTGCTGCTGGCCCTGGTCAATGCTCTGCTTTGTGCCAGCCTGCAGACCAGTATGAGCTCGGCATCCTAATCTGTTTTAGGTGAGGTTCTCCATCACCCCTTCCTTTCACTTGCCTTATTAAATCCCACATCAGGCACGGCTCTTGCGAGCTGAGCCCCGCTGTGCAAGACTCGGGCAGGCTACCACATGCATGTCATTTCTCACCTGCACTGGATCCCAAAGACTGCAAATTCAAATTCCCAAATTTATTTTTCTTTTTTTCAGGTGAATTTTAGCCTGCGAATGCTGCGTGGTAAACTGAGAGGCTACCAAGAAGCTTTCACCATCCTACTTCATCCTATGGTTAATAAACGTTAAACTCGCTGACACCATAAAACAGCATCCATGGGATGGTTGAGGAGCTGTAAGTATTTATACCAGCACAAAGTTAGAAGTCTCGCTACCTAAATGCACCAGCCTATATGCAAAAGCCTGGAGCTATAATTATCCACTAGATCTTAATGAGACTAAAGGTTAATAACGTTGTGATGTTAAATGTTTCCACAGTTTTGCGTCTTGTGTCGTACGTTTGCCATAGTTTGCCTGAAACTCTGAGACTTCCTTATTTACTTCAGTACTGCCAAGTTAACAGGAATAAAAGTCTGTGAGAAAAAATGCTATGAGAAGAGCAAACAAGCTTGGTATTTCTGGGATTATCTTCGCCTTGTATGTAGGAACAGATTTTATTTCCAATAAAAACCTGTAAGTCTTCTAATGATCTACTTCAGCTCCTAATTACCCCAAGCACACACCACAGTTGGATCAAGACTGTACATTTGTAAGTCGAGTCCCTAAAACTTTGCATGGAGCCATAAAAACTGCCAGGGGAGAAGTAAATTCTGGGGGTTTTGACTCCCCAGATTTTTTTTTTATTTTATTTTAGTCCTTAGCTTATAGATAAATTAGGAAAAATAGACATGTTTTTCAAACCTAGGCAGCTCAGCAAGGATTTATGCTCTATCTCCAACCTCAGTCAAAAGGAAACAAGGAGGATTTATAAGGAATGATGAAGATAAGGACCAAAAATGTCATAATGTTGTAAGATGAATGGGCTGGCCCCTCGGAACTGTATACTCGGTGCTGCACATCCTAAGGACATAAAAATAGGTGTTAAATAACTGAAAGTTTTTCAGAAGGGAATAACAGGGGCAGTCAAAGACTCAGAAAGGCTCAGGTTAAAGTGATTAAATCCCGTGAGTTTCTTGTTCTAACGGGAGATGAAAAGTATAATAAATTATGAGTGATTCAAGGTGTTGAAATCCTGTTCTTCCTAATTAGCAACACAGCGGCAAGGGGACAAGTGGTGGCTCTAAAGGGTGATGGCTCCAAAGTCCTGAGAGAAGTCAAGCACTTCACCAAGAGCAAGGAGCTCTGTGGCCCCAGGCGCTAGGGAGCACAGCAAAATTCAGAGAGACCGGACAATTTATATGGCTACTGAGAATAAAGTTACAAATAATTATGAGTGAAGAAGTGAAGAAGAGAGATTAGGGAGCAATAATCCTCTCCTGAAGGTGTTCTGCAAGGGGCTGGTACCTCACTGCAGAGCTGCTCTGTGTGGGCCACTTCTGACGTGGGCACAGACAGCTCAGCTCTGACCTCACCTCTGAGAACAGCACTTGGTGCTGGTCGGTTAATGCAACAGTAGTTTGTGTATCAACTGTGCCCATTAAAAAACAATTAGGCCCTGATTTCTTTTATCTTTATAGCCTCCGATTGGGGAAAATTATTCAGTCAATTAGCTGTTGATGCTGCACCAGCAGCTTTTTACTTGAATTTCCAGATAGACAAGCCAGGCCAGATTGTATTCTTGTTAATCAGTAAACCTCGGAGTACAACGTCAAAGACATCCCTGTTCCCCAGAAGTACTGTTAATAACACTGCTTGAGCTAAAAGAAGAGTTCCGATAGTTTTAACACGACACTTTGAAATTAATCGCATTATATTCCAAATATTATTATTTCATGCTCCGCAACAAAAGAGGGACCATTAACCGAATAGCTACCGAGGATGGCACGTATAAACAGGGAGAAGCTGACTAAGGCCACAGCATTTTGAAAGACTGAGAGATCATTGTTTATTTTACAAAGTAGAACGCTATGGACAGTGACAAATTGTTGTAATTACGGTGCATCAACCACTGGATGCGACACGTTCAGTTAAAAAAAATATTTAATATATGGATTTTTCCATCTCTAACTGGGCAGGGCGCTCTGCAGCGCATGCGGCAGCACTAGACATGCTCCAGAGGTGACCCAGTGTCCTTGGCTGCAGCTGAGCCAGGCCAGCGGGCATTGACATGTCTGCACTGGGGCAAGCGAGGGCAGGCATCGACCGAACGGAGAATCTCAGCTCTCACTTTGCCACTGCGCTATTAGTGGGTTTTGTGATCGAAGCAAGGAGTTCCCAAGCGTGTGTGGCAAGATCATCCTATTCATTTTAAGCATCTCTCATCTGGCTAACTCACTTTGTATTCTAAAATTAGTCAGTCCCAGAGGAATATAATCTCTTCTGGTCTTCTTTTCTACTGATGTAATAATATTTGATCATAAGAAATCACACAAAGGCATCAAGCCCATCATGCCCATAACTCAGTTCAGCCTCCCCTTTGTTTGCCTGCCTCCTCAGGAGCCACTCTGAGGTCAGTTCAATGTGTTGACAGCCTCAGGTGTTGCATCATTGCCAAAGAGGGACAGTGAGAAGCAAAGAGACAGTTTTACTGGAGGTTGCATCATTCTTTCAGCTTTTCCTTCAAGAGGTGGAACACAGGCTAGCTATGATCAGACAAACATGGAATTGTTTAGTGTGCAAAAGACCTTTAAGATCATTGAGTCCAACTGTTCTTCCAGCACTGCCAGGGCACCACTGACCCCTGTCCCTCAGCACCACAGCTCGGAAAGCCCTCCAGGGATCACAGGGACTCCACCCCTGCCCTGGGCAGCCTGGGACAGCCCTGGACAACCCCTTTGGAGACGAAATTGTTCCTCAGCTCCAACCTAAACCTCCCCTGGGGCAGCTTGAGGCCACTTGCTCTTGTCCTGTCCCTTGTTCCTTGTGAGCAGAGCCCGACCCCCCCTGGCCCCAACCTCCTGTCAGGAGCTGTCAAGAGCCAGAAGGTCTCCCCTGAGCCTCCTTCTCTCCAGGCTCAACAAGCCCAGGTTCCCCAGCTGCTCCTCACCCCCCTTGTGCTCCAGACCCTTCCCCAGCTCTGTTCCCCTTCTCTGGCCACGCTCCAGCCCCTCAATGTCCTGCTGGGAGTGAGTGGCCCAAATGGGGACAAATCACTCGTGTTAATCCTTATGCACAAGGAGACTGAATTAGTCTACAGTCTTCAATGAGATACCAGATACTACTTTATCCCTGGCTTCCCAGCCTCATTCAACGCAAGGAACGAAATGTGCTCCCTTAATCAGCAGTCATTCAATATTTTGTTTTCCTTCTTGTCACTCAGCACGTAGCCCTTGGCTTTCCTGTCAGCGCACGGTTCGGAACCCGCTGTGGGGACAAAATTCGTCATTTCCTCTTGGCCTGGTCCTCACCGCAGATCGCTACGGCATCCAGGGGCTTTTGAAGCATTAACAAACTCACTCCCGCAATCCCCCTGACGATGCCGTGCTACTCTCGCTCTGCAGAGGGGCGGCTGCCACACTGGAAGATGCAGCTTTCTGGAAAGGTCAAGAATCACACATTCTGAGCACATATGCTGCTCGTTTCAGTTTAAATTTTTAGGGTTTAGTGCTTCAAAAGAGACTGCAGATGGGCACACCCAGAATGCCAGCTGGGAACCACCAATAGCTGCAAACCATCTGCAGCATCTCACCAGAGCTCGGTGGTAGAGCCTGGGAAGGGACCACGTTCCACTGCCAGAGGCTCCTTTCCCTTCTACCAACGCCTGCCTCCCTCGTCACACGCCTTCTGACTTCTGCTCGTAGGGAAAAGCAAGTAGAAAACAAGGATTCAGAGTGGAAGGGACCTGGGGACCATCTCGTCCCCTCCCTTCCCCTGCCGCAGGACCGGTCAGCCCTGCCTTTTCCCCAGTACCAGCCTCGCGCTCTGCGGTCTGGTGATTCCTCCATCTTTCCAGGTGACCTTATGCCAGCATTTTGCTGCTTGCAGAGCTTGCAATTTCTTCAGCCTGTCTAACCCACATGTCCTTGGTACTGCTCAAGCCTTTTGTCCTACCCACTCCGGACAGAGAGCAGACCAGTCCTCTGTGGGAGGAACTGGCCTCTTCCCCCAGCTCCGCGTTCTCACCAGAGACACTCTGCACACTCAGTCCTTCTACAAAACCAGTGCATGATCACACGAGCATCGTGGCCACAATATATGGGGGTGGGATGAAAGGAGGAGCAAACCCAGATTTGGTGGGCATCCTCACACAGTGCCTAGCCAGCTCTGTGCTGCCCACCAAGATGATGGTCTCCTCACATGGTTCTTCCTGTCTGCTCCCACACACACCTATTGCCCTTTACAAGGCCATTTACGTACACGCGTGTTGTAGCGAGCACCCTGTGAGTTCAGAAGCTGATGCAACAGGCATCTCTGCAGCAGCCAAACAGCACCCAGCTGGTGACAGCCCTTCCCAAAAACGTAACCAGAGCATTGTCTGAAGTTCTCCAACTCACTCTTTGAAGCTTCAAGCACATACTTCCTGCAATGCTCTTAGACAAACACCCAGTTTAATTTATCAGTCCCTGACATTCATGTGTTTGATGTTGATTAGCAACTCCACATTAAACTAAAATTTACATCCAAGCTATTCCACCATGTGGCTGGCCACAAACCGATGGCCCAGAAGCAGTTGTGCGCTTTTAATGCTGCCTCATTTTCTGAAGGCAGGGCTGAAGCTGGTGGGAGGCTCTCTCTGGGGAGAGCCTTTACCGCTCGCATTAGCAAAGTTACCAGCATAGGAGTAGAGCAGACCCTTGTAACTGCCGGGGGAAAGAAAGAAAATAATCACTAATCATTGGATTTCAATGCGGCTGGTACCATCTGGTGTAGCTCAAGAGCTGGTCTGGTTATGTTCAGCCAGCAGGATGCTCTTCTGGCAAGAGTTTAAGAGTTCAGCAGGAAAACTAACCCGTTATTCAAGGTGAATTTTATGAATGCCAGATAGTAAGGAACAGCTTGCAAAATCAATCCTGAAATCAGCTGCCCTGAGGCTCCCTGCCACTACTGTATGTTTCTTCAGCTGCAGAATGAAACAGCAACAAGTTCCCCTCTGTGAGGCTCTGCTCAGTGGAGATCTCCACGTCGATTGCTTCATCCTGCCCGGGATGAGCCCTCGCTGCGAGGGCTGGACTGCTGCCTGGAGAGCTGTGCTTGTTTGTGAGGGGGCATCCTCAGCTTGCTCGAAGCACCTAGCAGGCGGGAGCGCATGTATGTTAAGAAAGGGAGCGGATAATTCTTCTTAAATGTTTAATTCTATAGAAAGAGCAACAATTTATGTAGTTGACTGTGCTCAAGTGAAGCCGAGTTTGGCTCAGACAAAAGAAACGAAACTCTTGGAGCTTGTGTGTACAATCTGCATTCAGTCTTTCGAGGTATTTATGTTCTGTGATACAGTTTTAAAACCTTGCACCAGTAATTTGATTGCCCTGAAGTCAAACCACTTAACCCAGCAGCACATATCTCAACAAGAACCTTTCTACTGCTGTATCATCATCCCACACATGCAAGAGAGCCGATATTCCAGATTCCCTCAGTCAGAGGAGCGGATGAATATTCAAATTCTATCAGTACGGATTCATTTTTGGTGATACTAAAGAGCCTGAGGGTACAAGCTGTAAAGGGAAAGAAGAAAAGGGAAAAGGAAAAAAAAAAGAAAGAAGCCTTTTAACCATATATGCTGGAAACTTTTCAAGTTATCTGAAATAACCCAGTTCATGGCTGCTTATAGAAAACACTCTAACAATTCACGCCTAGAGATGTTTACAACAACCAGACAAGTAGTTCTGTCTGTTCAGTGCTGAGAACTGTTTCTTCTGAGCTTGAACAGCTTCTTCAGGTCCTGCCAGCTCCTGCTTTAGAAATCATGAGCAACACAGATACCTGCGCTGGCCACGTGGTGCTGATACAGACACCCTGGATTCTGACCGAAAACAGGCTGAGCTTCCAATCCTGATGTTGGACCTCCAGTCCCAATACCCCAACTTTAGATTTTGCCCCAGGCTTGGTTTTTCATTTTTTGGTTTTGGGGTTTTTTTTGATTCCTGAACAACCATCACAAAAACTAGACACCTGTGATCTGGAAGTGGAGAGGCTGAGTGATCTGTCTGACCCCTGTTTAAATAACATTTTCAGTCTACTGCTAGGAAGTGCCTCTAAGACTCACAGTGATATGTGCTTCCACACCTTCATAACAGAACAAAATAACTAAATAAGGCACCAGGCGTTAATTTCAATGAAAACAGTTAGAAATGCCATTTCAGGTTAAAACATTATTGGTCATTTTCATGTAACAACCACTCTTCAACCTGGTACCATTTAGTCTCAGCCATATAATTACAAATGCTCGAGGTTTTTTCCAATATGTAATTTTCTTCATTGTCAAAAATACTACTGCAAGCAACACCCCGCAGGAAACATGGCAAAGACCAAAAACCTGCTTGATTACAGGCGCAGGCTGTTAGGTAAGCAATGCTGAGGAAAAATACAGGTCAGCCACGACCCCACAGCATTAACCCTGAGCCTGCAGTGAACATGAACATGCATTGGTTTCGAAAGGCCACCAGTTTCATAACCCCAGCTCATCACGTGGAAAGAACCCAACACCTCCAAACCCATAGGTGAGGAACGAGAGCGGCAGAGTGGCTGCCCAGAAATTGCACCGAATGTTCCTGAGAGCTGAAATACTACCAGTGTGTAAAGCAGGACCGAGAGAAAAAAAGCCAGAGGGAGGAAGGAAAAGGAGGGGGAAATGCCCTTTGATAGAAGACAGAGATGGCGATTTCTGGCACGGCCGATACGCCAAAGGAATGAGAACAATGGCCAGTCCCTGGAGGTCTGCAGGGCAGATCGCAGCGTCTGCGAAGCGCAAAACAAACAGTCTCACTTTGATGATTTCCTTTATGTTTATTGTACAGTGGGGAGAAGGGGAGTTGAGCTGGTAAGTGGTTGAAGAAAAAAAAAATAGAATTACAGATTTTGTTGACAGCTGAAAAATGAAAAGATGGGAGCCCAGCTGCTGATGGGCACCTGGTGGCTTTGCTGGATTGAATGCGTCTGTAAGTGCCCTCACCTCTGACGCATCAGCTTCTGCAAAGCAAGAAAATACTCAAGGCAGAGAGCTCTCGTTCAGCTCCCTTTCATCTCAAAAGTTTTCCTAAATTAATAACATGTGGTCACGCTCAGGCCACACGACATGAAATAAGGTTACTCAAAACCCAGCCAAAACTTCCCTGTTGCCCCAAAATAATTTTTTCTAGAAATCCCAAATATAATAAAATGGGGGATTAATCTGAGAGGTTGCAAACAGGGCAAACACTTGTTTGACAGTAGGAATGTATATACAATCTGATTCTCTGGAGATCTCGCTTTAGTTCTTTTTAAACTGCTAATGTGCAGAACCAATATGATGGGCTTTCTATTTCAGGACGTTAAACATATTGGGCTCAGAGCAATTAAGAGATGACTAATACATTTGTGCTCTTCTTCCTTTGCTCGTTTATATCACTACAGTTTATTTTTCCAATTTGCCTATTTTTCAAGGTGGTTCTTTAATCCCTCCTGGGGAGGTCCTTTGCTTTTGTTCCCATATAGCCAGGAGCACACGGGTGAAGAGCCTGACTCTGCATGCTGAGGTTTAAAGAAATTAAATGAAGCAGGAGAGAGCCTGGAGGCCAATGACTCTGCTCTACAAGGCTGTAGCTCATCCAGGCTGGTGAAAGCGGAGGGAGAAGATTTTTCCACATTTTCTCAGATCACAGAACTCCCTTTAGCAAGCTTCACTACTTGGCTCTGGTATTGTTAATTTTCCAAGCTGGGTCTGTGAATATCTAAGCCTAAGGAAGAGGAAGCAATGACAGTCTTGGACAATTTAGGGACTACCAGCTGCTGTCAACTCAGCCAGAGGAAGGGGAAAGTGTGGGGACTGGGGGAGAGCTGTGCCCATTTTGCCTTGTGCTGGACTGACAAATGAAGAGCACTTGGAGTGGGTGGGGAAACTCCCAACATCTCACTTTTCACCAGGTGGCTCTCACATAGGTCGAGTACTCCTGCCTAGGCACATCCCCGAGATCCAAATACATGGCCAGGGAGGGCTGGAATATAAGCCCCTAAATTCAAAAGCATAGTTGATCATACACGAGTCAGGCTGGCGCCTTTGCCAGGTTATGGGATTCTACAAACAAAGAATCACTCCAGCCTGACTTAAAAGCTTTAGTGCAGGCTATTTAATTGTACTGCTCCAAGACTGGTGACATTCAGTATGGTGCTGTCTCCCTGCACCCCCTTGTACTGTGGGTATATTCGACAGTATTTGTTAGAACAAGACTTCTGGGAATAGAAATTGGAAGACATCCAGCTATTTCAAGCTTGCAGGATCTTTGCATCATGTCCTTTGCAAAACAGGCTTCCTTTATGAGGATGGAATAGGCAGTCCATTGATGCTGACATTAGCAGGACAGACCACCAGCACCACCCAGCAAGCTTCCCAACCGTGCTGAGTCCCGACAGCCTCAGCAATTCGCGAGATGCTACAGACCTCAGTAGCATTGTCCCTGCTGCGACCATGGACAACCCTCCATTTCCTCCTCACCTAACCCTGACCACACATGGTGGTCTCAGTCTCAGCACACTCAGGGTTTTGGTGCCCAGATCCACACCCTGCTCAGAGTTCTCAGGGGCTCCCAAGCAATTTGGTACAACCAAGTGCTGCGCAAATGGAGAACAGCACATCCACTGAGAGGGAACACCAGCCCTCTTTTGGTTAGCAGGTTACCAGAGACAGCACCAGGCCATCAAAAGGGCAAGTGGAAAAAGCCTTGTGTTAGATTCTTGTCATAGCTTTCAGGTGGCCGAAGACCATAACTATGAACACGAATCTTCTTGGGGGGTGCTCAGAGTAGCTGTGCAATTGCCTAGAGAGCACCACAAGCAGCCACAGGCACAGTCCCTGTGGAAGAGGCTGTAAGATGTGACAGAGACACTGAGGCCACCAGGCTCTGCATCCACAGGTGAGCACGGGTGGCAGTGGCTGGGTGATGGGGAGCAGGGAGGGCTGTGCAGAGCTCCTTAAATCACTGAGCTGTGCCATTTGAAGTAGGGTGGGCACACAAAACCAGCCTCTAAAGCACATAGTTTGACACACGGACTTTTAGATGTTCTAAGAGACAAAAAAAATAACTCTTGAGAGTTGAGCTATAGAAATGGTTATAAAAACTAGCCACGGATGTGTGCAAAGTTCAACAAGCTACTAGTGGCAGCACTGGGCATGTAATAAGGTTGGTTTGTTTGGGAGCAAATCCCAATATTTTTTTTGTTAGACAGAAACAAGCTTGAAGATGTGTTTGTTTCTTAACAAAAACAAGAGCAAAATAACTGAGAAATTCCCGTCAATTTCCTCAAGTAAAAAAAAAGCCTCTTGAAATAAGCAGCTAAGCATCAAAATATGTTCTAAATGCTCCTGTTTCAAGATCTTAATTCAGCTCAGCTATTGGACAAATCTGAATTTAGGATACTGAATAATTGTGTCCTAAATCTTTCAGTTAATCTGCTGCCCTCCAGAAGTGCTTTGCTCCTTTCCAATTAGGAGTTCAGCTGGCAAGAGTAACAGGTTCCAATTGAAACTAGACTGCACTTAATCATCACACATCTGAACTTCAGTTTCCTTTAGATGCTGGAGGTAAATTAAAAAAGAAATCTTTCAGGCATGATTTCTAGATAATCAGTCTTCCAGAAGAGGGTAACATTCACAGCAAGGCAGAAAGAAAAAAAAGCACAGAACTAAACCGGGAGAGCATCAGTTAGAGGACTGTAATCGAATTGACAGCATCAGAGTTTCCCTAAGACGAGGCGATGCGTTGTCACATTATCTGCTCCTTTTCAGTCAGAGGCCACTTCAGCTAATTTCAATATGATTGTTACAACATTAAAGGGAGGGTCCAAACTAAACCATGTCCCTCAGCACCACAGCTCGGAAACCCCTCCAGGGATCGCGGGGACTCCACCCCCACCCTGGGCAGCCTGGGACAGCACTGGACAACCCCTTTGGAGAAGAAATTGTTCCTCAGCTCCAACCTAAACCTCCCCTGGGGCAACTTGAGGCCCGTTCCTCTTGTCCTGTCCCTTG
>JAAGNO010030126.1:0-14635 GCA_033439905.1 Ceryle rudis | reverse complement strand
AGGGCTGTCCAGGTCTGTCCCAGGCTGCCCAGGGCAGTGGTGGAGTCCCCGTGATCCCTGGAGGGGTTTCCAAACCCCCCCGTGCTGCTGTGGGACAGGGGTCAGTGGTGCCCTGGCAGTGCTGGGTTAATGGGTGGACTTGATGATCTTCAAGGTCTCTTCCAACCAAAGCCATTCTATAATTCTACCCACTTAAAGTTTTCCAAAGTGGCTCCTCTGCACCTTGACACACTCATTTCCCAGGAACATCCGCTAGATATCTGCTCACCTTGCCACGGGGTCAGAACAACAACAATATAAAATGCCAGAGACCTTGTCAGGGCTTGTCAGCTTGGGAAGAGTTCCACCATTCCCCTTGGGCATAAGTGCTCTGCAGCTCTCTGAGGCCAGTTTTAATGGTGTAAGCATCAGCAGGGAGAAGGGCAGGCAGGATATTTGCCATTGTTACTACCTCAATTCTCTGAGCAGTTGATGCTTTTACAGCCTGGCTGCAGGGAAAACATCAGGTTTCTTACCCTGACAGATGCTAAAGAGAAAAGCCAAAGAGACTGGTTTCTGGTATTACCCACACTGAGATCATACCCAAGCTTAACTTTCAGAGCATCAGAGAGAAATGCCACTGGTTTAGCCACGAGACATAAGTGTCCTTTGTGAAGTGTGAGGAAGGCAGCTAACTGGAAAGCCAAGACATTACATTCACTATGAAACTAATTATTTTTTTCTCTAATATTTCTGAAATGACAGGAAGATACATAACCAAGGCAAGATACCCAGTTTGAACACAGCCTTCCATTTTATTTTTCTAAGATGCTATTAGTATTATATGAAAGCTAAAAAGAGATTTGAAAGTAAGGATCTAAAGTAGACTTCTCACTCTTTCTTACAGCTGGTCAAGACAAAGCGCAGCTCCAGCATGGAAAAAGAGAAGGGAAGGTGGATATTAAGAAGAAATTAAGCTAATGTTTAGGAATGCAGAGTAGAAGCTGGGGCTCCAGCAGACACTGGCCTCTTGCCTCAAACATGGTCTCTGTGTATTGTCAGTAAAGACCTTTCACAGCTCTCAGACTAAGTGTATCCTGTATCACTTATTGCTAATGAACCCCTGAGGGGGTTTAGATATTAAGTATTGCAGCAGATGACAATGTCTTTGAAGCAAAGAAAAATTAAAGCAAATGCACCTAGGATTTAACCAAAGAATTAATCACAACGGGCTGGATTGCCTCTGGAAGCAGAGCTCTGCTCAACGCAGGAGCAGATGGACATCACCTTCAGATGCATGAGGAAGCTCAGTCCAAACCTGGAAAGAGCAGCAGCAGTCCAGGGAGCACTTTGATTTATAACCTTGGCCTCAATTCCCCCAAGGCCACCGTGGGCAGAGGATCAACCGTGTCCACACCATTCCCTGACTCATAGCAAGAAAATAGAAGCAAAAAAAGGGTCCAGAAGTTTGCCAGAAGTAGTCTCCAAGCAAGCAGGAGATACACCACCAGTCACTTGTTAACTGGAAACTAGGTCATGGTCTCCATGAGGAGAGAACCAGACTTTATGTTGGATACAGATACGGCTGTACATCTGTATTGGTTTGTCTGAAGTTATCATCTCTGAAGCACATGTCACAATGTCAGGATGGAAATAAATTTAGCAGCACTTCACCCGGTCAACAGAACAGGACATCATCTAAGAAGGTTAACAAAAAAAAAAAAAAATAGGTGAGACAAAACTGATCCAGGAGTAAGGGAAGTGTTGTAATAGCAGCACACGAAGCTCCAGGAAGGTAGGCTGCCTCGTGTTCCTGTGCCCACAGGATGACGCTGAGGAGCTGATGCCCAATGCAGTGGGCATCCCCATGTATCGCAGCTATTAGCTCAAGGTCCTGAACTCCACAGGGTGCATCAGGCTCTGACTAGAGGCACCAATAATTATAGAACATGAGCAGGTACTGCATATTTCTCTCAAGCCCCAGAGCAAGCTGGTTTTCAGCTCCATTTCCACCAGTCAGGTGACATAGTAGATTTACACCAACTGTGGGAGCTCTCTCCATCTGCCCCGCCAGCTCTACGAGCCCAACACCCCACTCTGAAGTTGGGAGCTATTTTAACAGGAGCACACACGAGCAGGAAGTAGGAAAACTTCCTCAAAGCATCCAGTGGAGCAGAGCTTTCGCTCCTGCCTGTGGATGCCAGCAAACACAAATGACCACATTTCAGTTCATAAAGTGCCACAGGCCAGCAGATCGCTCCACCCAGGACAATGACACAGGGTGTTTCCGCAGCATCAGGCAGCTGCTCCATCTGCTGGATTAGACCTACAGCGAGAGAAGTTCAGCGCTACCCAGGAATAGAGTGCTTGGTGTCAGTCAGTGAATCATAGCCACAAATAAGCCTCAGAGAGGTCATGACTGCTATGGGGGTCCTAATGGGGGTGAGTTGAGTCATTGGAATCAGGAATAAGGAGAAAAAATGGTAAGGCCAGAGGCAGGCTGTCTGGTCTCCAGCTATTCTCTGCTCAATCCAGCACCTGAAAGTTAATTTGTGAAGTAATGTGGCTGAAGTCAAACCGTAAATAAGGTTCCTTGATATATATAAACAAATCAGCATCAACACTGCTGGGTCTGGGGTTTCTAGGGTACGCTGACCATCCAGTGACTGATGATGCACAGAAAGCCTCACAACAAAGACCATCAGTATTTGCTGAAACAGGGCACACCATGGAGTTCTGCTTCTGGTAGAGCTGAATGCCAGCGTGTTCAGTCTTCCACACTGATAGGCACAGCCAACTAGGACCAGGAAGAATATTTCTGTATCACTCTGCACCTTCTGCAGTCATTTTTATCAGGGTGAAATAAGAGAATTTTATTATTTTTGTTTTAATACACTCACTGTGCAGAGCTTTCAGTGGCTGCTCAGAGATGTAACATAAAATGCTTTAGCTTTAACTGACATTAAAAAACCCAGCTTAGTTTCAAAAAAGACAGAGGCCATCCTTTTGGGTAGTGGGAGGGATAACTGATTCAGATGGGGAGATTTGCTTTTGTTGGTTTCTTTCCATCTCAGGGCAGATAACATTTCTTCTTATAAAACCCCAAAACCTCAAAGAAATGAAGGCTAGGACAAGGCAGATCAGTAATGAAAATGATGCCAGAGTAAAGCGCATCTGATAAAGTCCTAACTTCTCCACCTGTGGACATAAACACATCTAGAAAGAAAAAGACCAAGTAGACCACATCTAATGTGTGCAAAGGTTATTAGCCAAGAAGACTGATCTTAAAAGATTTCTTGCTGAGGAGCATCTTGTTTAGGGAACCAAGGACCAAGAGATTTCTATTTTATTCCCAGCTGTCACAGAAATTGTGACATCAGGTTAGGTGTCCCCTCTGTGTGCTGGTTACAGGAGGTCCGATGCCGGTATCACAGCGAGGGCACTGGCATTGGGGTGGCAGCTTCGGCAGAAGCTTGATATATTGTTATTTTTAAATGAAGTGATTTACAGCCTCTGCAAACTGAACTATCACCTTTACCCACTGGAATACTGTTCATAGTATGAGAGATGTCACTGAAAGGATTCTCCAAATACGAAAGAAAAAATTATGGCCTTCCTCAGAATTGCCCTGGTGGGAATTCTTTCTTGGATCCTGGCTATCAGTGCAGCTGTTTCATCTGCTGCTTTCCCAGGTCAGTGGGATCTGCAGAGGACAACCAGCTCCTGTCCCCACTTACGCTCTTTGGGTCAGAAGCTGGGACAAAGGGCTAAGGGCAGGGGCAGGTCTTTCCTCCCAGATTTCTGCTTTCATGATTTGAAAACCCAGCTGGTCCCCAGCCACAGGGTCCTGGTGCTGTCTGCCTTCATTTCCATCCTCATTCCTAACCCCTGATTCATGGTGGGAGCAGCAAGACTATCGGTAAGGGCTGAGTGAGATGACTCAGGCAGCATAGATACCAGCAGAGGTGCAGAGCCACCTACCCCATTCCCTCACCACTCCTACCTTTGTCCTTCCCCCTCAGTTCTCCCTCCTAGACGTGTTATTTATCATATCTGGTCCAAGCAGACTGCAAATGCTGGTACCCCGCCCATGGTTGCAGGTCTCTGGGCTGTCTTACGACAAAGACAACTATAATGGTCTTGCAGTAGCACAGCTCTTTTTCTGGGAAGGGAAAACCCTCCCAAACCTGACTAGCAAAGTAGAGTTTGGAGCAGTACGCAGCCAGGAACCCAAACCAAAATACTCCGTATTTTAGCAGATTTTACTCCAGCTGCCTCACAATGATTGGCAGAGACGTCTGTCAGAAGATACTCGAGAGACAGCTACATCAAAACAGAGGTGACACTCACAGGGCCTTTTTTGATATAAATAGAATGCCATTACTATTCTTCATTACACGCACTGATAAATGTCACTTAAGATTATTAACTTTGCAGTATCACTGGTGGTACGGGACAAAAATCCAGGGTATTTCCACTTAAAATACACAATGCTGCCAGTGCAGTGTAGCCAGGCTTTGCTTTGTATTTCTCATGGATTTCATAATTAAAGTGAGAAGATAACGGACTATCCTTTGAGGCTCACAAGCTCCTAACAAGCTCAGTTCTGTGGTGAGTCGGCAGCGCCTGGCGCCGTTGCTGAACAAACGGCCTCTGTCTGTGCGACGCGTTCACAGCCCAGGGAGGGTACCGAGGGGGAGCTTCCCACCCCCGGCACTAACGCATCAAACTGATGCCCACCCTGTGTCCCCTGGTAATTTAGGAGGAAGGTCCAGGCCAACAGGATGCAGTTATGGGTGTGTAGTCTTTTACTTACTGTAGTGAAGGTAACATTGCTCATGGAGATAATTTAACTGGGGGGAAAAAACCACCCAAACAAAACACAGACCACCAAAAGCCACCCACCCAACCACCAAAACAACAACAGCAAGAGAGGCCCAACACCCCCAAACCCTCACAACACAGGCAGACTGAGGGTGAGCTGCCTGGATTCTCACCAACTCCTTCCCTGACCCAAGAGGAATTAGTCTTTATACCCAACCCATCACCAAGCTGCCTGCTGAGAGGGCTCTCAGAGGTGCCAGGTAGCACAGATCAGGGCATGATATAGATGTCTGATGATCTAAAAGAGCCCACAGCATTTTGTGCTGAGGCAACAGCAAGCTCAGCGCTGGGTGTACAGGCAGAACTGTGCAGCACAAGCTGGGGGTGCAGGACACCCGGCCCATGGAGCCACATTTTGGTCCTCCCAGGCTGTGCTGAGTGTGGGCAGAACAAGCTTGGGTCAGGCACACAGACCAGGCTCTGCTGCAGCCTGCCCGAGGAGCGGGGGGGGAGGTTGGGTTGCTCTTTGCAAACAGGAGGGTTTGTGCCCATGAAACCACACCTTGCTTACACCTGCACAAGTTAGTGAGCAGCTCTTCCCCTGACCATCAATATTCAAGGTGATGTTTTGAACCCTCAGCAGCTGGATGCCCAAGGGAGTGTTACCCAGGATATGGTCTCCAGAGATGCTCTAAATTGCACGACTTGTGCTCACTGACACCACCTTAAAACATTTGCTTAGCTTTTCTGCCCAGACATGGCAGAATCAGAGGATATTTACTCATCCTTACCACTGACTCAAGCCTTTCTTTGAAATATCTTTCAGAGAAAACAATACCATGATGTGTGTGGCACAACCTGCACCACCTCAACCAGGGGAGAGTGGAGTCATGTGACACATACCCTGCCTGCTGTTTCTTATGCTAGGATTTAAAAATCATTAACACTGAATCCATGCCCAGCACAAGTCTGATCCAGATTAGAAGTGCTCTCACAAACACATCTGTCAGAAGGAGCTGGTGCACACAAAGCAGAATTTATACGCTTTACGGGATAGCTGCATCCAGAAGCATCTGTCTTGGTGGTGCAGATAAGCAGGAAATGATCTACCAGAGCCTGCTAAAAAATAGGTGATACATTGATATGTTTAAGAAACTTGAAGCAAGGGAATCTAACTCAACCTGCCAGCAGCTGTAAGCCACACGGCTGTAAGCATTTCCCACCTGGTTTTAGGAAGATCTTCCCAATAAGAGCAGAAGAAATGATGCTCTGCTGATGCTTTGCTCCTGCAAAGCAGATCCAGGTGTTAAGCACCAAACTGTCCCTGATGTTCCTCCCCAGGCTCTGCTGTGCAGCCCTTCACCTGATTCACAGTGAAGTCTCCCAGCCCCAAGGACTGGTTTACAAAAATTAGTTCCCACCTTTTTAACTACAATCGGTTATTAAACAGATTCAGTTAATTCTTCAGAAACCCCTCTGGGGACACGGTTGTGTTCATTTATAACAGTTACGGCTTAGAGCAATTTACCTCTCTGTTGGTAAGTTAATTGTGGTATCAATTTGAAGCTTGGCTTGGTAGTTTATTAACTTGAAACTAAGATGTAATTGCTTTTAGTCAAAATATTGTGTTTCCAGTTGTGTGTCCAGGTGATATTTTCCACAACCGATTGCAGTTAAGCCAGTTCAACTATTTGCTCAGATCAGCCCCAAATCCCCTGCCCCAATTACACAGTCTGGTTTAGAAGGTTGAGCAACACACAAGTGACTGATCCATCTGTCCCTCCGGTAAAGGAAAGGGTAACACAGGCAGTGCTCGACCTTCTGTTAAAAGCAGCTCAACACACAGAGGAGGTGTTGCAGAATTAGAGTGAATTGGCAGCAATGAAGAATTTGACGCTCAGGTTTCCCTGTCAGTCTGTCAGCTCCTCAAAGACCCCCAGCTTTAAGTACAGAGCATTTACCAAGTGCTGGGTTTCACATATGCATCTGTTTGCTGTGCTTGCCCCAGATGCTAATTATGGCCTTGTCTGCGTGGTGTAACTACACCCTAGACACAAAACCATTAGCTACTCCTACGATACACGAGGGAAAAGGCTTATGTTTCTGAAAGCTTGGAGCTGGCGCAGCTGGGAACATGCTGGAACCCAGGAAGCAGTTCAGTTAAAAGCAGGTGCTCCCTTGTATGGTCATCACCCCAAACTAGCTCCACTCCTCACCAGTACTTTCAGATTAATGAGGTATAACCCCTAATTAAATAAATCCATCAGATTAAGCTAATAAAATTAAATAACATTAATGAAACAACATTTGCTGTGATTTCTAGGATGGGAGAGGAGCAGCAGAGACAACAGTCCCTATGCTCTCACCTGATGGTGCTGCCAGTGCAAAAATAACCATCACCAAACCCCTTCTCTTCCTTAGCTAGGCTGGTGTCATCACACCACCGCCTGCTGCGGGCTCAGCAGGAAGCAGCCTGGGACTCAATTCCATCACAGGGGGAGAGACCTTTTCCATGTCACCAGCATAAGCTTTTCAAGTCCTGTAATATTTGAGGAGGGGCACCAGGTGTCACAGCTCTACACCCAGCTGTGTTGGAGTTTTCACTTTGTTTCAGCTTGACTCCTTTTCAGAGCTGAAGTTACCTTCAGTTTCCCCTGACCACCACGCCCTGGGGTCAGCTGCACCGCTGATGTTTGCCCCCAGTGTATAAATACCCCTTGACACCGCATTGCCACGAGTGTAACTGATGTGAAGCTAACATCTTTGGGTTTGTTGTGGGTTTCTTTAGCTTTTAGTGTGCTACTTAGCAATCATTTGTCTATAAAGTTTAAGTGTAAATAAAATCATCCTCACCTGCCTGTGCAAGGCCAGCCTGTGATGCAGGAGAAAAACCCATCACTTCTTCCTCAGCTGGTCTATGGTAGCACCACAGGGCAGCAAAACATTAAACCTGCTCCTTCCTCAGATTATTTGCTCCCCCACAGCACTCACCATCATGCTGAAGGCCTGGATGGTCCCATGCCTGGCCATCAAATGCCTTTCAAAATCTATTCAGGCAGAAACAAGGGAGCCCATCATTCCTCACAATCCTCTGACACACCTTCAGCAGGCAGACAGGAGATGTTGAAGGCAGCCTCTCAAGCTTTGACAAGAGTTGGGGATGAAAGACTAAATGGTTGCAAAGCTTATTAGCACTCACGCCATCATCAGGCATGAGCTTCTGCGCTCTCTCACCCTCTAATTATATCTGTGGTGTTCCCTCTCACATCCAAACCAGCCAGCCAGCCCTAGCCAGCCCTGGGGGAGAGTCCTGCACCCACACTGAGGGCAGCCTGCTTCTCCTCCACAGCCCAAACCTTCTGGGCCAGGAAGAGCTCAGGTGACACATCCCTCTTCGCAGCTCTCTAATGTTAGGATTAGGCTGAAAATGGTTCTTATTTACTCTCCTGGAATAAAATTATTACACTAGTGGCAGATGAACCACAGCCTTGCTGTCCCTGTCATGCCCTCCACCCACCCTGAAGACAATTCCTGTGAAAGCTGCTTTTGCCAGCCTTGCGCAGCTTTACTAGCTCTTCTGAGACGCAGAACCTTCCTAGAAAGCACCTGCAGCCCCTTTCTACCTCCACATGAACTACACCCCCTGAAGGGACTGGATAGGTAGGAACAGAAGAGAGGCAGCAATCCTTGGGCAAGGCACTTGCAGGTAAGTGTGCAGTAAGAAGCAAGAAGCTCTGGGGCAAGCTTCACGGTGTGACTCATTTTGAGGCAGCACAAAGCAAGAGAAAGAGCTGTTTTTCCTCCATGCAAATGAAAATAATCCTTGGGTTTGTAGAAGTGCTTGAAAGGACAGAGTACTGAAGGTCCTAGAGGAAAGCCACTAAGCAGGGCTAACTAAGACTCGGTGGTGTTCCGGAGACAGACAGCAGCTCCTCCTGAAGCACTGATACAACACCTGACCAAGCTTTGAGCAATTCTCACCGCTATTTTGTAGCCTCATCCATGATTTACAGAGATTTTGCTTCACCTCTTGGACAGAGAAAACAAGAGCCTCAGTTTATCGTCTGTATGAAGGGATTCAAAGAATGCAAACAGAAGGGAAACTGCCCTCTCAGATGGTTACAGCTTCATGAGCTCGCAGTAGGCTTGGATCTGTTTTGTTCTACCAGAGAAGCTGCCGCCTTTAACCCAAAGGGGAAAACATCGTTCCACACTAACGAAAGTCTCAGCTGCCACCCAGTGGAATTAGGAGTCTCTGCATTAAACCAGTGGCTCCTACCACCGGCTCATCGCTCCTCCTGGCTACAAGAGTTTAGTGGCCACCAGTAAGACCCGGTTTGCCTGCACCATTCGCTGCCGGTAGGTGATTTAGCCCTTCAGAGCTGAACTACCACTGTTCCCACTTTTCACAAGGGAAACTGAGGCACAAGGGCCAAGTGATCTAGCCAGCCAAAAACACAGTTAGCAACAGACCATGCCTGTGATGGATGTCCTAAGTATGGTTGGCTCCTGAGCCAAGGAAGGTCCTAGAGTTTCATAGTTCAAAGCAGAGGGGACAGTGCAGAGCAGGGGAAGGGACAAACACAGCAGGGGCCAGGGGTGGGATTAAGTCTGTCACATTTAACCTGGACAACTGATTGACCACTTGTCTTCTCTTTGTGGTCTTCTGTATTTTCTTACAAGTAAAGTGAGCAAACAGCCTGGTTTAGGAGATGCCTGCAGGGATTTTGCAAGCTGTCACCAGTTATTTTTCACTCCAGGAGAGCATGCTCTGGTTACTGCAAGAAAGACCTTGCCATATGGCAGGGTCTGGAGGGGAAACGATGCAGAGCTGCCTGTACAGCTGGCAGGGCAGCTCCCAGCAATAGACAAGCAGCCAGAAAGTTGCAGAGGTACCACGAATGACAAGGGAGCATTACAGAAGCAGGCACAGTCCTTACCAAAATGCAAACAGAAGTTGTCCTTGCATTAGCTCATGACCACCTTATGTGCATCAGATACTTGACCTACATATCAGGTCTTACGGGGGCCCTGATGTCCAACAATCCCCCCCTCAGACCACCCACAACTATCATAAGCTTTAAGCCTCTCTAGCTTTTTCAGTGAAAGGAGCTTGGAATAGCTGAAATATTTCTTCCCCATCCTACACAAGCTCTGAGCCGCAGCTCTGTCATAGCAGGAACAAGCTCTGGTAAATGCCATGCACTGGGATGGGTGGAAAGCCCCTAGAAAAGGGTAGAGGCAGCAAGAGGAGGCACTTATTCCTAAAGACAGCTTGTATATGCATCCACCTGTGCGTGTATGTTGCTTGGAAGATGGAGAACAATGTGATATTTCCAAGAGATCCAGATTCTGAAAGAGAAGGCAAAGCCTGACCTTCTCTGACCTAAGTTGCAATGGCAGGCCATACAGATCATTTCAGAAGAGGAACGCTCTGTGCCTTCTGCTAAGCTCCTGAACAGCGCCCAGCAAGTGACCGTCATCAGTAACAAGTACAGAATTTTCTACAAGCTTCCATTTTCCTTCTGAAGAGACGGGTTTGAAAAGCACATCTCCAAAGCTTCATACAGAGATCCAGGTAGCTCAGAACACACAGCAGTGACCACTGGGATTTTGGGGATTCAGGGCAGACTGCCCAGCAGGCAGCACCTCAGTCAGAGTCCCACCTTCCAACCCCCTTTCCAGTTTGCTGTGCCTTTACTCCCCTTACCAGGAAAGGTGCAGCAGACACCGGGCAGGAGGCGGACACCCTCATTCACTATTCACCGAGGTCACCAAAGACCTGCAGTGGTTTGACAATACTTTCACTTCCCTACTGAAAGTTCACACCACTGGAAGCCTACGTTAAACCAAGAGCCAACAGTACCCAGCGGCTCAGAGCTGTCCCAGATGGCAGTACCACTACCTCTATTCGATGGCATCATCAAGCAGCAACAAAAACCACCCTTGCTAGATTTACCAAGAGGAGCCTATTTCAGAGACGGGTTCTCAAACTTTATATTTTAGAGATTAAAAAATGACCTACTTTTCATTGTACCCGTGGAAGAAAAGGCACTTTCGATGGCAGTGTGAGGGGATTTTCAAACAGTTTCCATAAAAAAATTAATCCCCAAGTGGTGTTAACAGTAGAAACAAGCGTCCCCTGGTATTATCTACTTAACCCCATGCACTGCTGAGTCAAAACCACAACTGGTGCAACCCTTGGGCTGATGACTTCACTGGTTGATTAGCAGAAAATAATGAGCTGTGGTTTGAAACCCAGGCAGCCTCCTGAAGCCAGATCTAGGCACAGACAAGTCCAAGCAGAGCAATTCCATGAAACTCCTGAGATCTGGTGTCGTGCAGAAACAAGTGGGCAAAAGAGAAATCCAAGTAAAACTTTATTTACCAGACAGACTTTGTTATTTAATCTGTTGTTCTGGATGCTCACTACATTAAATCCAGAGAATGTACTCTGCCAGGCAATCTCATCATGACAGACAGCACATCCAGGCACACAGGCTGCTAAATTGCCACCAAACCTTCAACCTGGAGCCACCGAAGACAGAGCTGATGGGCTTATTCCCTCTCTGAACAGGCCCTGACAGGCGAGATACCATCACGCTCCGACCAGACGGTACAGTCGTGGTGCCATCTGTCCCTCCCTGGGGAGCCTGCATCTTTGGGGATCCATTTGCACTTCCATCTGGGATTTCTGCCTGAGCCTGTGGAATGACAGTGTCCAAAGCGCACTGATTTGCTCATGTGGGTTTTAAGCTTTGAACATTAGGCTTGATATTGTCCTGGCACGTTTAGCCCCCCCCCATTCTTTGATAAAGAAAAACACCTAAAAAACTACACCGGGGAGGAAATTATTTGCTTTTGAAAATCAATGTGATAAATAAGAAATATCCAGTCAACATTAGCAGTAAACACCAACTCCTTTGCCTTCGTGAAGTAAGATTTCTGGTAATATTAAGAAAGAAAACCGATTCAAAAGAAGGGCTGTTCTGGCTTGGTCCAACAACTGCAGGAGGTTAAGTGGTAGTTGCCACCTTTGTCTCCCAGCTAGAAGTGTTTGCTATGCCCAAAGCACACCTAGAAACCTTGGGGATGGTCCCAAGTCAGGCAGTTTCGTATTACACAAAAACTAAAGGGACGCAGGAGGATTAAAGTCCCACAGCACTAATGCAAACGTGGCAGCAAACGTGCAAACGTGAGGCACACACAACCCTGAAGGGGGAATCCAGCCCCTGAATAAATGGATATTTGCAGCAAGGAAACAATGGCAGCGTATATTTTATCTTTAGTGAGCTGATCTCCCAAAAAGCAATGTGTCAGATTTTGGAAGTCACATCATAGATGAGGTTTGGAATTCCTCATCCTCACAAGTGACCAAGGAGCAGCTTCACCTTTCTCCTGCCAGGCAGCCACCGCAGGCGCAAAGCCCTCCAACCTAAAAACACAGGTTGTAATTCTGGGGAGTAGATTTAATAAAAGGCTCTGTCTAGGATGGCTGTGGAAGGCATTAATATTTATGCCCAACTGAAAGAGGGCTGCTTGTCAGTTAGTACCATGCATCTACTGAACACCTTAATCTCTCTAGTCACTACTGCTCAGCTTTTCTTTAAATTTAGCTGCCTTTCTTGCTGTGACCTATTTTCTAGGGAACATACTCTCAGCTAATGCTGGTAGATCAAATCCAAAGTGTCGCTATGCTTCCTTTGAAGAGATGCACCCTTTGCATTCGAGATAAACCATCCTTTTTCCTGCTCTTCCTCCCCCCCAGCATTTATATCTAAGAGGAAAACTAGATCTGATGGGATGCCCAGAATAATCTGAGAATTGGTCATCCCTATTACCAAAAGTATTTCTGGATTACAGCAACAAAAGCTCATTATTTTCCTCGAAACAGGCTGGGATACCTCTACAAGTAGCTCAATTGCTCTCTCTTGTCCATCACACCCAATACACAGCAGACGGGAATAGCTCTGCTGATCTGATTTTTGATACATTTGTCCCTTATTCTACCTCTGTGGGTTCAGTTGCTGCTTTTGAAGCCTGTTAGAGCCTCAAATATATTAACTTAAATGATGAAGCTGAACCCAGTGGAAAGGAAATACCTTTGTAATTCTTCCTACAATCAGCTCAGCACTGCTTCAGCTCAGGGTTACAGCTCAAAGTCTTTCTACCCTTTAAGATATTGCAAAAGAGTATTTGCCTTCACCACCCAGCAACACCCCTGCCTGTGCAGCACGCATCCCTCTCCCAGTTGGTATCCTGGGATGACCAGGAGTTCATTTCAGTCCAATGAAATGTTTTCCTGTCTCTAAGCTGCTTTTGGAAAAGCAGATGTGAGCTCCTCAGTCACTTAGGTATTTACTGAAAACTCTACCCTGCTCGTAATAATTAAGAGGAGAATAGCACTCATTAGAGATCCTAATTAGCACTAGGTTTGGCAGAGGGTTCTGTACCATACGTGTGCGATGTTTAATGAGCACGTGGCAGATGTTAGTTCAACACACAGCTGGCAGAGGTTCCCCTCCCAGCAGAGCAGGACGGTGAAGGGGAACCAGCCACACATACCACTGGCACCTAAACTGTCCTTTGCAGAAGAGTCTTGAGCTGACCTGCTTTTTATTTCCCCATCACTGACTTCTAAAGGTCCACCCTGATTTTTGTAGGGCTTGCACAGCCCCACATTTTACCAGGGCTGCTGCGTGTCTCACAAAGATGAGGGCAAAGCTGCAAGAGCTTATTTGCATGAAGTAGAAGGGATAAAACCCCACAGAGCCAGCCAAGTGCTAGGTGACAGAAGCACACATACAATTCCTACTGCATCTCTCAGACCAGTCCCAATTCTCTCCAAATTCGGTTTGACTAGAGCTGTGCTCTGTGCCTGCCAGCGGCACACAAGTGACCACCACAGACACATCTAGCAGCTGGTTAAGGACACCAATAACTGTCAAAAATCCCCCCCATGAAGGGGCTGCTGCCTTGTCTGGAGAGCCTCGTGGCTGGCAGCTGGCTGTGGTGGTGGCCGAGCACCAGCAGCACCCAGGCACATGCTCGGCTGGAGCCCGTCCATCATGGCAAGCAGCTCCTTAGCTCTTCAGCCCTGGCAGCACTGCAGGAGCACCCCATTAAATATGAATATCCCGTGGTGTGAAGCTGCCACCAGCTATAAATAGCAAGATGTGTTTTAATCATTGTATTGGAATATGGAAGCCTGGAAGTGTCTGACTCGCAGGATTGAATATTTATCGCTGTTCGTAATGTTCTGCTTCTTGCTAAGCTCCCCTAAATACTTAGTGGATTCTGCCATCAGAAACTCATTTCACATCTTTCCCCAAGTCCTGCAGAAGTTGCAAACAGAAACATTTGCAACTTGGGCTTTATAAGAAAAATATATTTAAAATAACAAAACAGGGCAGCTTTTTTCAGCGTATTGAGCCAAAAGGCTCATTTTTACTCGTAGTTAAATGAAGGATTTGTAACAATTGATGAAAATAAAACCAATTAGAATAAACCCTCTGATAGTCTTGCCTAGAACATCAGTAAATCCCCTGAGAGCTTTTATCAGCATCAAGGAGCTGCAGCTGCACTCATCTTGGAAATTCTGTTGATGTTTTTTCAAATAAACAGCCCCATGTTAGAGCTCAACAGCCCTGGAGGTGGAGAAATTGTTCCTCAGCTCCAACCTCAGCCTCCCCTGGTGCAACTTGAGGCCACTTGCTCTTGTCCTGTCCCTTGTCCCTTGGGAGCAGAGCCCGACACCCCCTGGCTCCAGCCTCCTGTCAGGAGCTGTCAGAGCCAGAAGGTCTCCCCTGAGCCTCCTTCTCTCCAGGCTCAA
>JAAGNO010030125.1:215595-229283 GCA_033439905.1 Ceryle rudis | reverse complement strand
TTGTTGTTTTTAGAGACTACAGAAACTCAAAGCCTTCATTTTGAAACCCCTGAGGTATTTCGTCTAACTTGCATCACAGTGCATTCTCGTATCTTGTGCCATGTCTACTCCTCTCACTGTTTCACTTCCTTTACAGGATTCTGCCATCAGGTGCTATGAGCCATAAATGCTTTAGCAGGAGTGATCCCTTTTTGATTTGTTTGCTTTCCTTTTTGATTTACTTTGTAAATAGATGCAATGCTGGCTTTGCTCCCTCCCCTTGCCCTTCCTATGACCAACACAAGGATTGAGGAGCTTCAGCTCTGAGTTATCTGACTCTGTAACAATCTGCTCTGCTTTCTGGGGCAAGGGTAGAAGAGCCATTTTAAGACCAGTAATTGCCTTACTGGAACATGAGCCCCAGGAGATAAATGGAGTACCTGGGAGCAGGATTTCCACTGTGGCCATGCCCCTATAGGCAGAAGAATTCAAGTATTTCTGATTTTCCTTCCCTGTGGAGTTATTCCTCTGGTCTGCTATTAGTAAAGGAGGAAAGGTGAATGAACTCAGCTCCTTATTAGTAGCTGCATCTCTCATATATCCTGCACAGCTATGCAAGTATTCATTAGTGGGTATCCTGATTGTTCCTTGCAGGGAAGAAAGGCAGGAGAACTTCACAGTGTAGAGCAAAGCACAGGTTTCAGAACAGAAAATTAATCTTAAAGCTGGTATAAAAATTCTACAGAACAATATTATCTTCTACCTATTTGCTTTATGGTATTATATTCTAAACCTATCAAGTATCCAAGTTGCTGAATTAGTGAAATTGAACAACTAAAGACAGCAAAAGTGTACACAGCACAGATTCTGGGTCAGTGCCAGCTATTGAGAACAGGATTACAGTCATGAGCCACAGAAAGGCTAGCCTTAACTTTTTCCCAAACAAATCAGTTGCTCTAGTAACTACACGCCAGCAAAAACTCAACAGTTCACACTTCAGCTGTTCCTACCTGGAGGATTAAAAAAAGAAAAAAAACCAAAACCAAAAACCACACACACACAGAAAAAAACCCACCCCACCCTGAACAAAAATGACACAATGCTTAAATTATTTCCACAAATCACACAGCTCAAAAGTAAAGAGTCTTAGAGTATCACAGGAGACAACCTGTAGGCAGAATTCCTTCTAAATAAACAAATCACCACACAGTTCTGAGAAAAAAACCTGAAGGAAGTTACTACATTCTTTCCATTTAACAGTAATGAAGCAACACTGAAACAGTCCCAAGCCCTGTAAAAAAGAACAATTGTTACTAACATACAAATCTTCCGGGGCTGTGGCCAAACCCAAACATTTTGTTTCACACCCATGAGCTCTCAGTCTTTTCTGTTCTTCCCAATATTTTACCAAACTGGCACAAAAATACAAGGTGACTGTAGCTTCAGTTAGGTCTTTAACTACATTAAAACTTTAAGCTTACAAAGCAATTTAAAAATCACGTCTTAGAAAATGCAAGCAAGTTCTAAGGAGCAATTTCCAGAATGCAAAATGCATAACAGCTATCAAACAAGTTCTCTATTATCCTTCTTTTGTTTTATCTTATATGTTACTACACACGCCAGTAGTAGCACAGTGTTTTTCATGCTTACCCTCAACTGCTAAAAGAAATTATGAGGGGACCTTACCTTTTGTATGTATTTAAAACCCAAGTTAGAAGGCTCACAATCTCATTTGCTTCCAGATCCTCTGCAGCAAGCTCTTGCATGCGGGTGGACAAAGCTTGGTGGTACATGTTTAGCAATTTGTTGAAAATGTCATAATGTGGAGGAAAACATTGATCCAGCAGGGTTTTAGCCACGAGGAGGTCATCAAGGACGTATTTACGTATGATTTCTAGATGGCGCACAAGCCACATTTTGTCAGATTCTCTAGTATCTGCTTGAGTGCCTTCAATTCGTGTGCTCACAGTTCTTTCCAAAATGTTGAACATTTTTTCCTTCCACTTCTTTGGTCTGCCAGGAGGTATAAACCCAGTTTGTTTCTTCCGGTCTAACATTCGCCTGTCAATTTTCTCCTCCCTCTCAATTATCCTAACAACAGAGACCAGCAAGGTTGGATCTCGACGGACTGTGACAAGAGATCTTTGCACCACCATCCAAAGTTGCTTTGCCAACTCCTCAGAAAGTTTCTGCATATCCCCAAAGTACGTATGGATGAGGTTCATGTCATGCGTATTTTTGCTGTCCATGCGATACTGCTCATACATCAGGTTATCACGTGAGCACTCTAAATCCATCAGTTTTCGATGAGCTTGCAGAAGTTCCCCTCGCTCAATCAGATCTTGGGTCTCCCTGACTATCTCTGGAACTGAAAGAAAGGCAAAGAAGAACAAACAAAGAAACAAACGAGTAAAACAATACAATCAAGATACAAAGACTAAATACAAGACAATAAAAGCATTCTGAAACAAGCTGGAGAAAGCTGATGTAATTCTTTTGAAATAATTTGAAGGAAATTGTTTCGAAGTATACAAAAACTGTTAGTACATGCTATATATCTTTGTATATTATTAACTATAATGCTCCATTTTGATCAGTGGCTACACAAAGAGCACAGTCCCAACAGAACATTATTTCCTTTCTCTCCCTTTCCCTCCCCTTAAAGAAACCAACCAACCAAACAAAAAAGCCAACCAGAAACCCATCAAGTCTACCATGAAACAAGTGGCAGACCTAGCTTGCTTGTATGTTATACAAAAGGCTTTTAACTTGCCTGACTAAAAGTCACTTACCCTGTTGAACCTGAGGCTGCATATACCAAACAAATACTGATTTTTACCTCCTCCTTGAAGGAACAGTTTTTGCCTGCCTAAGGCACAAAGGAAGAATAGGAATCATTACCTATGCTGCTAAACTATTAGAATTCTTTTCTTTATTACTTTTCAGTATTTGAGGAATACTATAGAAGAGGTTTAGGATCCTGTGGGGGAAAGAACTGAAAAATCTCAGCAGAAAAATTGTCACTGCAAGAAGGTGGCTAGTGATAAAACTGTCAGCCCCCCAAGAGGTTTGAAAATACAGTTATACACAATCATTAATCATGATGAAAACCACTCTGAGCTAAACAAAAGTTTTATAAACCATGTGAAGTTATCAACTATACTGTTTAACAATCCCAGAGGTAGATGCTTCACACTAAAACCCTCTCAGAATGACAGAAAAGGCTTATTGTCTCAATTGCAGTCAGTGTAAAAGAAAACATCACCCCCAAAAGAACTCAGCATTGGAACATAAAGAATTTTGTTGTTTGTTCGTTATTTCTAAACATTGTATGTAAATAATACTTTTTTTTTTTTTTTTAAATTTAAGTTGCACACCATATCCCAGCTTGAAAGTGTAGCAGTTAGATACACTCTTACAGAGATCAAATAAATCCACCTGGTATGACTGGAAACAATTTTTCTTTATATGTATATTTTGTGAATTACTGCCAGGAAAGAAAAGACTATTTAAATAAATCAAAGAGACATGATAAGTTTAGCTTCCATTGTAGGGGTGAAATTCTTAAGCTTACTTATAAGTAGAAAAGTCCGGCAAGGAATTCCCCTGATTCCAGATGGAATGGAATGTGTACCAAAAGGCTGCATAGAAGGACCGAGGTAATCCCATTTGCTTTATCATTACAGTACCCATTAGATCACATTCATCTTTTATAATTTTGAAAACCTTCACAGTAATGCAGAGGTGCAAGGAAGAAGTGTCTCCCATGAATAACTACGCACGAGTTGGTCTCTGTGGCTGTGCTGCTTGATCTGAAGTGAGGACTGTGCACAGCTGAAAACTGAACTTCAGATAGTTTATACTTAAAGCTTGTAACACTAATGGAAATCACTGAGGCTCCTAACTGTTGTGTGAGAAAAACTATCAGGGAATCTTTCACTGCAGATCTTGCTGTTTTGTTATTTCGCCTTTGTCTGCAAAAAAATTCGCTTCTTAAAATAATTTGGGACTATTTTTACCCAACAGGTTTGCTATAGGTGTCCAACTCACTGGCAACGTTCCAGGTGTTTCCAAATTTTCTCTCTACATTCCGCTTGCATATTTCAGTCTTCTGTACTAAACGTCTTATCCCAGCTACCAACTGCTAGTAAGAAGCTTCTCTGTGACTTGATAGGGCTGACTAAAAGTTCTTACAGCACAGTTTAGACTCACTATATATTAAATGGTTACCAGCTACAATGTGATAAGTGATTCTTCCTTAATTCTTCATTCCCAGGGAGGTTTAAAGTTTTTGACATTACTTGACAACCCTACAGCTGTCAGTACCATTTTAAAGTGCTTTCAGTGTGTGATGGATTCTATAAAGACCATTAGATTACCTGAAAAGATGTTCTTGAGATTTTCTACAGCAGCTGCCAGTTGGCTGTGTTGCACTACGGCATCCTTGACATCCTTGAGGTTTTCTATGGTGTTGATGCTCTGTCTCCAGTCCTTATTGACATCTATCAAAGACTGCTGAATGTCCTTTACATCATTCAGTGCATTGTGCAGTTGACTTAAACCTGTTCGCACTCCATCTAACTGTGACTGGATTGCTGCCTTAAAAATACAAAGAAAGAAGTCGTATTAATCATTTTAATTCCGTATCTTCAACATTTCTCAAGAATTAACTTTCATTTCAGTATCTAACATTTTCGGAGAAAAAATCCCAACAAACCTGAAAGTAATACTACAGTTTACCAGAAATGCATAACTTATTCTATCTGCACACATGCTCATTTTTTGAAATTCTGAAGTTATATCTAGTTTTAACGGACCTAGATACAACTGGTTCACCCACAGACCTAACATAGGAGCTTTGGCAGATAGATCATCTCTACAAATCTCTACTGAGCCAGGATCATGAGAAGGCTGAAAGATTTCTTTGAAATTAATTTATGAAGGAAACACAAAGGGATATATGAGAAGAAAGCTGATCCAGCTTTCTTGGTATGTACAGATTCACAAAGCATTCTACTGAATCAATTACAAATTTTGACTGGCAAATGAAACATTCTAAAAACATCACATAATTCTAAAGTGTTCTTCAAAAAAAAAAAATTTCCTCCGGCTTGTCACGTCTGAAAGAAAAAAAAAAAAATTCAAAAGGAATTCAGTCATAACAAAAACCCAACAAAAACTCAACCTGAATAAAATTTCATCACTGAAACATCATCAACCAGACCAACAATCCAACTACTAGATTATTTTGGCGTGCAGAGAGGTTATTGATATAGATATTTCATCACATGTGACACGTGAAATAATGACCCTTCAAATAGGCTATTGAAGTCCTGAATATCATCTGACAGTTCTGACACCTTACAGAAAATGCATTATAGTGCATAGCTGAGTGAAAGAAAACAGATCACATCCACAACATGGTTTTTTATACATATATTTTTAAAAAGTTGTGACCAAGAGATGAAATCAGGTGAGTGAAGAATGAAACTGGAAATAACAGACTTCAAGAGACAAGGCAAGACAGTGAAAACTCAGTTACATCTCAAGAACCTGAAGTAACCAGTAAAGAAATGAGGTATTAATGGTTCTGCTAAGCTCAAACCACATTTTTTGCCATACTTTTAAGGCCAAAAGGCTTGGGCAGTCATGGGACTTTTTGTCTGACACTAGAAGCCAAAGAGGAAATCCTGGTAACTACGAACATTTATTGTGTTTTAAATGTACTGGGAAAGTCCCAGAAAAATTAAGTGGTTCTTAAGCTACCGCTATTTGTGTACTTCCAAACTATGACATGCTGATTTTATTGATAAAAGTGCATTCTCCTGTCAGACTCAGTACAATCAAGCACTCTTAAGGAATTTTTATACAGTATCTATCTACGGAACTGCTGCATTAACACATTTTTCCCTTACAGGAACTGAGGTAATTAGCATATCAAACATTCAACATCAAACACAATCTTCTGAAGTGGACCTTGAAGTATTCTAAAAATCACATGACTACTAAATGTTCAATACTTTTGATTTGGTATTTCAATTTCTTCTGAGGCAGATCTTCCCAGTGTTACATATTCAAATTTTTGCCTATTTAACTTTTGCAGAAATTTGCTTATGTTAAACAGAAACAATCACTATTCTTGGTCATTGACACAAACAGCCAAGGAAAATTCTAAATACAGACATCCACCCATGTTCAGTTTATCTTCTAATAGTCAGCTGGGGCCAGGAGAAGGAGCGGAGGGAGCAAGGCACGTCCCAGCATTATGGACTTCACTTCCTACAATGCATATTCATCTTAGATTGGACTGACCCTTGCTGTATTAAAAAAATAAACCCAAGCCATCCTAGGAACAGGGTTTAAAACTTCATTTTTATCTCTTTTCAAGTGACAGCCCTCAACATGAAGCCATGGAACCAGGATCCTGGCCACCTGGTCTCCCTAGGGCCCTGTTGTTCAAATTCATGACTGTACAGCTGCTAAGAATCAAAAGGTAGAAGATTCAAGCATGTTTATACTCAGGAAAAGCCACAATCTAGGAACATTCCTAGGATACACAGACAGTATTCCTTCAGGGTGAGAGAAAACCCAAACCTAAGTTCTCCCGTTGACTGAGTAAGTGCACAAACAAAGATGGCTGTCAATACTTGTAACTTTTCAGGCTCTGGAATAGAATCCAAGCAGCTCTTCACCCTCATTTTGGACTGTAGAGCCCAGAAGTACCAGCCTATAATGCCAGATGGTGCTTATCCGCTCATCATTTCAGACTTCCACTACCAATCCTCAAAACACTGCTTCATTAACTGCCAGCAGTCTCACACATGAAGCAGATGAGTCTGACACAGTTCAAAGCAGTTTTTCCTCTAAGAATTTGTATAATGCAGGAAGAAGCACAAAGGATGCAAGAAATGGACATAACTAAATATTTGGGAGGGTATATAAGGAGAGGATTAGGATAACCAACTGGAGGAGATGCTGTTTTTACGGGCAGAAAACCATTCCAGATCTCTGCTGCTTCTTCCCTGTGACACACAACTATTACTCTGGTTTTCTACTCTTCACCCTGGATTGACTTGATTGTCTTGACTCATCTGAATAAAATTATAACAAAGAAAAAAGCACATCCAGCCAGAAGGAAGCACAAACATGTTCATACTCGAAGATGTACCATGTGATCATTTACATAGATGAAGCAGCTGAGGTTTTTCAACTGTAATCCAACCTGAAAAGTCATCAACTCCTCCGACTGGTGATCGTGGTGACCTTGTCTCTCCCTCTTCCACACCATACATATTCACAGTTTTACTACACAGTGAGAGCATTTCTGAGATCCTGTGTGCTCCATCCATTATAGCAATTCTTAATGGAAGACGCACTGCTATCCACTGCATCACTATCACCTGCTTCTGGAATGTGTCCCTGAATGGAGTAAGGGGTATTGAACTTCTTTTTGGAAGACATATTTCTGACCCTCTGTGGATGACTTAAAGGTAACTTAAGGACAATGACAAGGAAACTAGCTATAAAGTGGATTTGGGCACCTATTTTGTTCAGTCATCACTGTCTATAGAAGCAGCCAGTAAGCAAATGACTGTGCTCATATATTATAAATAGATCACAGTAACTAAACAACTGATCTGTTATTAATAGACTCCACTACATGCTTCCTGCTTTACATCTGAAACAACCAGACCTAGTATCAGAAAAAATCCCATTTCTGTGTTACATACAAAAATTAATATATAATTTGCTAAGAGATGTTTTCACTGTTAAAGAAGACATTCTTCTACTTCAGGCAGACTCCCACAAAGAAGGAGCCATCAAATAGCTGTAAGAGGAGCTACTCATTCAAAATACAAGATTAGATACAATGTATAGCATCCATTTTGATCTGGGAAACCAAAATACATTTCCCAAATCACTTTAAGGCTCTACTCTTAATTACTTCATATAGTGGTCTAAACTGTTGGCTAGGGAGTGCCAGTGAAGGAAGAAAACACAGAACTCAGTAAAGTATAGATGCTAAACATAGGATGACCTTACTCATATTTCAGGCTAAGTCTCTGCATGCACACTAAACTGACTCATCTTTTTCAGATGCAATCATCAATTTTCTGTTACAAGATCAGCAATCAATCATTAAGACAAAGGTTTGTTGGCTGGCAGGCCACACAGCACAAGGCTGGCGGTCCATGGATAAACTGTAGAAGTTACAGGACATAGGAACGCTTGAAATGTTTGAACAAAATTTCAGTAAGATGTACAGCATTAGTTTGCATGACTTTCAGGATGCAAAGTTTCTGTTTTGGACACAGTGCAAAAATTAAAGTTCATGGTTTAAACCTGGATGAAAAATGTAGAATCAAGAAACAGAAGGAAAAACATTCATGCTGTACCACAGACACTCGGGTTTATCACACTTTGTACCTTGAGTCGAGCTTCTACTGAAGCCTTCTTACGAGCTTCCCTCCTGCGATACTGCTCCACTTTATCCAGCTGATCAGGACGCTGAAGCATTCCCGCTACTCTCTGAACAGCCGTTGCAACTGCTTCCCTATCCGTTTCCTCCATTGTTGGTTAGGAACTCAAAATGCCTTCATAATTTAACAGTACTGAAAAGAAATGTAACAGTTTTAGAGACTACTTTTTCATTTGATGGATCCGTGTCATTTCAGAGTTAGTAACTGGAGAACTAAATTTGACAATTAAAACAGTACAACTTGACAGACGCATCATTAGACTGCCTTTATAAAAAGCAGTAAACAGAATTCTAAAAGAATCGCGTTTAAAGGCACTTAAGTCTGGTTCGTTAGTTTACCTGAAATATTCTCTGGTTACTGTTTTTGCCTTTACCTTGCTCTCTGCAATTTTCTGTCAAAAAAAAAAAAAAGTTAGTAACAAAAGAACAGCAAATCTTCATTAAAAACCCACATTCTATCTAATCCTAGAGTAGGTTTGCCTATTGAAAGGGGAACGAGACAAGCATAAAGGAGTTCTGTAGCAGGTCTAAGCAAAAATCTCAACTATTCCTGTACTAGAATCTGGTAGAGCTGAGAGAACCATAGTCCCCCTCAACAACAGGTCAAATTTGCTACCAAAAGTGGAGAAAAACATAGCTGTGGAAGCTGCAAACCCAGAGACTTCGTGCTAAAGCACTTCTATTTAGACTTCTGACAGATGGGTTATTAGTGTGGTGGTTTTGATTGTTTGTTTGGTTTTGTTGTTGTTTGGTTGGTTTTTTTTGTTTTTTTTTTGTTTTTTGGTAGGGGTTTTTTGTTGTTGTTGTTTTTGTTTATTTCCTACGCTTGTTTTCAGTTCTCACAGTATCAGTCCATTAGAGGTGTAGGAATGGTAGGAATGCAGAGAAAAATAATCAAGGATTTCACCCAGGTCTCCAGCAGAATTTTTATTGATGTCAAGACACACATGCAAAATAGTATACAGAAAAGGTAAAATTTGCTGGCCATCAAACCAGACCTGTTCTCTCAAGCTTCATTTGAGCAGGGAGGATCCCCATCAAAAATAATGCAAAACATGGTGTCCACAGAACTCCAAGGAACACATCTGGAGTTCAGCATTCTTCCCAAATTCTTTCCATCATTTATGCCTTTAGTCTTGTGATCAAACAGAATATTTTAGGTTCTGCTGTCACAGCTGCAGATTATACTCTCTTATATCCATATTATTCCTTGAATGTAGCGATCTACTTTCAAAGCAGCCTGCATTCATATAGCCACCACATCACTTAATCTGAATAGTGAAGAGGTATGCAAAATGCACAGAACTGGAAGAACAAAAGCGAGAATACTTATGGGTTGAGGGAAAGTTTGATAGGTGAAGGAAAATGGAAACACGTCTCATCACCTAACCAAAAAAAAATCAAAACCAAAACCCAACAAACAAGTGCAACAAAGGAAATTACCACCTCCCTTAGGCAAACTAATGCTCCAGCTAGTCTCTGAACAACAGTCACTCTGACAGACAAAAATCCCTTTTTTTCTTCCTCTACCCCACCTTTTATCACTGAGCAAGACATTATATGGTAGGGAATTTCCTTTTGGACAGTTTGGTTCAGTTGTCCCGGCTGTGTTCTCTCTCAGACTCTTGCCCATCCCCAGCCTACTCAAGGGGAGCAGAAGACAGAATAAGAGAAAGCCTTGACCCTGCATGAGCACCCTTCTGCAGCAGCCAAAACACTGTCGTGTTATCAGCACCGTTCTGGCCACAAATCCAAAACACAGCACCCCGTGGGCTGCTATGAAGAAAGTTAACTCTATCCTGAATGGACTCAGTGCAGCATTAGTAGAATTCATCATTTTAGAGCTTACCAGGGTTCAAAAAGATTCCAGGCAAGATTTGCCCTAGAGCTACTCTGAAAGACCCTAAGTCTGTGTCTCAGGTTGCTTCATCTAATATCTCAAGATCTGTATTTCTAGTACCTTAACAAATTACATGCATTCCAGGATTATTTCTACAGTTAAACTTGCGTCTCACTTTATCTCCTCAGCTGTGGAACCATTTCCATCCCTTCCCTACTAATGGCCTGTTTAGCTCAAATAGCGTTTGATTTCCTACTCTACATCTCAAGGTGCAGGATCTATTCCTCCCACTCACATTTTTGAATGAATATTCTGGTTTTGCTTAGTGCAACCCATTTCCAAGCTATTAGGACTGTATCTACAGTTTAAAAGTTATTTTAAAATTACAACTTACTACAGAAATGGTATCTGCAGTCGACAGCTTTATGCTTAATAACTGCCTTTATTAACAATTCCAAATACCTTCAACAGAATCACAGTATCGTTAACCCACACAGGCACCATCCAGGCACATTCCGCAGATGTCATGAACAAATTTAGTATCCAGAAAACCACAACGTCTTAACTGATTACGTGCTAAATTGCTGAGGTAGGCGGGCTGTTGCACAACTTCAACCATTCAAAAGGAAGAGCAAACTTGAAGAAACCACACCAACATTACACAGGGGCTATGAGACAAAACCACAAACACCTTCCGAGCAAGGAAGAAATGAACAGAAAAAGTCCCGAGTAGTTTGGGGGAGGCTTCAGCTGCAAACACCCCCCCATCCTTGGGACTCACGCCCCGGCCGGGAGCCGAGGAGCGAGCCCACGAGGGAGACGCCCTCCCAGAGAGGGGCCCCCGCCCCCTCCAGAAACGAGCTTCTGGGCTGAAGGTGCTCAGCGGCACCCAGCTTTGGGGCATAACCCCTCAAAACAAAGCTCGGAGGAAGCTGCCGCAGCTCCGCCCGGCTCCTACCGGCCGCGCTTCCTGACAGGGGTGGCTCAACTCGAATTATCTGCACCGACGCAGGTGCCCGTCCCTGCCGGGCAAAGGCCGGAGACCTGTCCCGGGCACGCAAGGGAGGCTGCAGCCCGGCCACGCCGAGCTCCTTCGGCCTCAGCACAGGCCCTCAGCCAGTGGCGGAGCGTTCAACACCTCCTTCGGCCTCACCATTACGAGGGTCTCTCCGAATCGGCCCGGCCCAGCTCGTCCCACCTCCCCCCCCGCTTCCCGTTGCCAGACTCGGGTCGCTACAGACAGCGACAGCCCGGCAGGCACCGTCACGGCGGCAGAAGGCGGCACGCCCCGGCCGCAGCACTAGCCCAGGGCCAGCGGCGGGCGCAGAAGGTGCCATAGCTGCCACTTACCGGCTGCTGCCCGCCCCGCGGGAAGGTACTGACAGACCCGGTACGCATGCGCCCGGCGCCCTCCGTTGCGAACGGTCGGACGCGCAGGCGCAGAACGAGCTCCCCGGCGGCGTTTTCCGGTGCGCATGCGGGCTGGGCTCCCTCACCTGCGCACGGGAGCTGGCTGCGCCTGCGCCTGCGCCGCGCCGGGATGCGGAGCGCGCATGGTGGCTGCTAAAGGCCGTGGAAGAGCGGTTCAGGCTCCTGTAGTGTCTGCGGGGCGCCGCTCCTCGCTCTTTCCGAGGCTTCGTCCCCCTGGCCAGGCTGCTGCCAGCGCGGCGCTGTGTGCGGCGGCAGAGGTGGGAGCAGAACGGCGAGAGCCACGTCTGCTGGGAGCGGGCTCGGGGTTGCCCGTGGTGCCTCCTCACCGTAGAGTCGCGGAATAGTTTGGCTTGGAAGGGACCTTAAAGATCATATAGTTCCAACCCCACTGCCACGGGCAGGGACACCTCCCCCTGGACCAGGTTGCCTAGAGCCTCATCCTACCTGGGCTTCAACACTTTCAGGGATGGGGCATCCCCGGCTTCTCTGTGCAACCTGTTCCTGTGCTTCACCACCCTCATAGTGAAGAGCTTCTTCCTTACGTCTAACCTAAATCTACCCTCTTTCAGTTTAGAGCTGTTACCTCCTATTACTACAAGCCCTTGTAAAAAGTCCCTCTCTGACTTTCCTGTAGGCTTCCTCAGCTACTGGAAGGCTGCTGTAAGGTCTCCCTGGAGACTTCAGGCTGAACAGCCCCAACCCTCTCAGCCTGGCTTCATAGGAGCAAAGTGCTTCTGAAGGGGCTGAAACCTCTTCTGTCGTCGACTTCAGGAGGCATTACAACCATTTAACATCTTTCAGAGAAATCTGTCTACATTCAGCCACCAAGTTCCAGGGAAGGTTGTGCACGTCATGCACAAGAGCCTAATAGTTCACTTGCAATGTCTTTAATGCTATCTTTGGGGGGGAAAGAACATTTTATCTGAGCAACAGAGGTCTCTTTTTTTAAATATTGCCTGAAAACTGACAAAACCCCCGACCCACAACCACTGAAAAGGCTTCTTCAGAAGCCACAGAGATATTTCACTTTTCTTCAAGGTTAAAAGAATTATCTACAGTACCATTTTCATGTCCTATTTTTCACCATCTCTGCTCTGCCCACTTCTGGGTGTCCTGCCTTCTTCCCTTCTTCACATCTAGGTCCCCTTTGAACAGCCTTTCTGTTCTAGCATTTGGGAGAGGAAGGACATACTCCTCTCTTCTTATCTTTTCCTCACCAGCAGCACCTCTCTGCCATCAAATTGCCAGCATGGAGCTGCCCTGTGTGTTGGGGTGAAGAGCTGCTGTGGGTGGCACATCCTGTACCTAGGGCAGGTGGGAGAGAGAGACAACAGGAATACCAGCACTCCCTTGAGCTGCTTCACACACCTACCTCCAGCACAAAACATGTCTCCAAGAATGTGTTCTGACACCTTGGCAAAAGCGAAGCAGCAGATGCTGGGTGGTGCTAGGAAGGAAAGTTCTGAAACCTTGACTGAAAGGTTGAAAAATGCAATCACTACTAGTGAGATGGTGTTGCTTTTGTAGGAAGTTCAGCTGACATCACCTGTTACTATGCAATTCCTCCCTTTGTGTGGTATTTTTTCAAGTCTCTTGGTGTCAAGGGCATTGCCAGTACTTTTGGGGCCTGATTCGAGGTCACTGAGATCTGTTGTAAAAATAAAATGCAGAAGTCCTTTGAGGGATTAAACCTGTAGGTTTGAATGATAATCTCCTTGTTCCTTGGTACTGCCTAGAAAAGGGAAGCGTGCAAACTAAGTGTACAGCGGGCGGGTAAGCTGCCAGTCATGCAGTACCTTTCAGATCGGTGTGGAAGTACCTTTGCCCGGCAGAGGAAAAGGGAAAGTCCTCATTGAGCCCTTTGTCTCAGCACCCAGGTTGCTGCTGTGCTGAGAAAGGCTGTGTTGAAGAGTGTGGCCGCAGGGATGCAGCTCACTACAGCCTCCCCTGGCTCTGTGC
>JAAGNO010030125.1:195661-214260 GCA_033439905.1 Ceryle rudis | reverse complement strand
TTTCCTAGAGTTGAATCACATGACTGGAACCATTTTTCTTGAATTAAAATGAGTAGTATTCTATAGTATTATTTACTATATACTATGGCATATAGTATGGCATCTAATTTCTGGAATCAATCATGATAATAGATTGAATAATTCGTTCAAAGATTATTGAATGTGACCTCGCAATGACATCAGCCAGTGGCTTCCTTCATGGTTGTGGGTGGATCCCATCAGGGCCCATGGATTTATATATTGCTTCAGTACTCTCTAGCCTGATTCTCTTCCACAAGGTCAGGAAATACTAAGGCAATGTGGGCATACGTAAGCCCACAGGCCCTGATGGGATGCACCCACAAGCACAAACAGAACTGGCAGACGTCATTGTGAGACCATGTTCAGTAATCTTTGAATGCTCATGGCAACTGGGAGAGGTGCCTGAGGCCTGGAGGAAAGATAATGTCACTCCTGTCTCCAAGAAGGAGGACCCAGGGAACTATGGGCTAGTCAGACTCACCTCAATGCCTGTGAAGGTGATGGAGCAGCTAATCCTGGGTACCATTTCCAGGCACATGAAAGACAAGAAGGTGATTGAGAGTAGTCAGCATGGATTCACCAAGGAAAGAAATACTTGACCAACTTCATTGCCTTTTGCAGTGCAATGGTTGGCTTGGTAGGTGGGGAGAGTGCAGTGGATATGGTCTACGTTTTCTTCAGTAAGGCTTTTGATATTCTTGTTGAGAATGTTTTACTGTGCCCCTCAAGGCAAATTAAGCTTTTGTGCTGAAATATAAAAAATAATTAAAAATGCATTGGACAGTCCTACTGCCATAACTGGTTCTGTAAGAAGTCTGCAAAGATACTTCATGAGACAATTCTATATTGTCTCTCTTGTACTATCACCAGTCCTGTGAGCATCAGCGTGGAGCTCCTCAGCTCAGCTTTGGGTCCATCCCCCAGCTCTGCTGCCCAAAGGTAGACCCTGAGCCTCACATTCCAGGATTCCTGGATGGCTATGAGACAATGCTGTGGCTGTTTCTTATCTCATCACTAAGGGAAACTACACTCCCTTACAGGGAGTTGTTCTGTCTGGCATTCCTGCTACCAGCCAGCTTAACCCCTTCTGCAGCTGGGCCTTCTTGCTCTCCATGCCAGATCATTCTTGGGTCACAAATTACCACTGCTGAGCAGTTACAATTTGAATTTCCCCTTCACTCCTGTAAGATCTTAATAGAGAAGCTAATGAAGTGTGGGCAGGATGAGCAGGTGGTGAAATAGATTAAAAACTGAACAGACAAGCCCAGAGGGTAGTGACTAGTGGCACAAAGTCCAACTGGAGGCCAGTAGGTAGCTGTGTACTCCAAGGGTAAATAGTGGGTCGAGTCCTGTTCAACATCTTCTTTAATGATCTGGATGATGGGGCAGGGTGTACCCTTGGTAAGGTTGCTGATGAGACAAAACTGAGAAATGTGGCCAATACATCAGGGGGTTGTGCTGCCTTCCAGAGAGACCTGGAGAGTTGTGCTGATGGGAACTTCACTCAGTTCAACAAAGTGTAGTGCAAAATCCTGTACCTGGGGAGTAACAAGCCCATGCACCTGTACATACTGAGGACTGACCAGCTGGAAAGCAGATTGACAGCAATGAGCCTTGAGGCCTGGTGAACGCCAAGTTGAACGTGAGCTGGCAATGAGCTCCTGTGGCAAAGTCAGCTAACGATACTGTGGGATAGATGACGAGTTTTGCCCAGAAGATCAAGGGAGGTGATTCATCCTCTCCACTCAGCACTAGTGAGGCCTTGGGTGGAGTACTGTGTCCAGTTCTAGGGCTCCCCAATACAAGGGAGACATACATAGCAGAGAGAGTCCAGTGAAGGGCCACAGAGATGATGAATGCACTGGACCATCTCTCCTATGACAAAAGGCTGTGAGAGCTGGGAGTGTTCAGGCTGGAGAAGAGGCGGTTCGGGGGGCAGGGGTTCTCATCAGCGTGTATAAATACCTGAAGGGAGGGTGCAAAGAAGAGGGAGACAGGGTCTTTTCTGTGGTGCCCAGTGACAAGACCAGAGGCAACAGGCACAAACTCAAACACAGAAGGTTCTATCTGAACATCAGGAAACACTTTTTCACTGTAAGGGTGACCAAGCACTGGCATGGGTAGCCCAGAGGGGTTGTGGAGTCTCCATCATTGGAAATATTCAAAAGCTGTCTGGACTTGGTCCTGGGAAACTGGTTCTCAGTGGCCCTACTTGAGCAGGGCGGGGGGGTCGAACCAGAGGACCTCAAGAGGTCCCTTCCAACATCAACCATTTAATGATTCTGTGAATAATACATTATAATCAGGGGTAAAGAGACACAATTTGTAAGAAAATTTATAAGGAAATCCATGCTATTAGAATATTAAGTTTAGTCACAATCTCATGATTTATTTAGCACAGATTAAACAGTAGTTCCTGAAAGTTTAGTGAGCCGCTCATTAGCACTACTGCATGCTCCATTGAGGATCTTATTTGCTGCCAAGGATGGGACCTAAATACCATCTTCTGAGAAATAAAATGGTTGCTTTTTCTTGAACTAAAAGCAAGCTGTAGCAATTACAAATAACGTTATTCTGTGCTTTCAAATAATTGTCTCTTTGAAGCTAACTTAACCAGTATTTCTGTTAAGGAGAGATAAAGCAGTACTTAGGAATGCTTTGTAATTACAGTGTTTAAGAGAAATGGTGGCTGGCTGGAGATAAGTTATTGTACTTAGTATCAGGAAAACATAAATAGTCTTATTTGTTACTTAAATGACTTAGAAAGATTCAGATCCTAATTTCTGGTAAAAACAAAGGCCTGCAATACATTTTTTATTAATTAACTTAAAGAGTTTCAAAAACACTTATGGAGGCTTAAACAATCAACAGAAGATAGTTACTCACTCTAACGATACATGTCCTGGCTTTATTCCTAATTTTAGCAATCTTTGTTCTTCAGATATTCTGTGTGCTCAAGTTCTCTTGCAAGTCTCTGCAAGTAGCAAACTGGTCAGAAATGCATGAGACTGACAGTCAGTATTTAGATAAAGAAGTAACAGAGGAGGAATAACTGAGTGACAATAGCAAGTGTGAAAAGTGACAATATTTCAGAGCCTCTATTTTTAACAAAAGTGATTTCTTCAAGCCAGTACCTTAAATTGCTTTTTCTGACCGCTACTGCTATCAGTAGGGATTGTTTGCAATTGAGCTTGAGATAAAAGCCATTATAATACATCTTTTTCTCCTAAGGGAGTATAAGGATTTCTGCTGAGGCACACATTTTTTTTCTTCTCTAATGTTCCTTTCATGTCTCATTTTCCCCAGCCTGAGAAGAGGTTAACCAGCAGATACTGACACAACACTGCAGGTCTTGTAAATGCATTTGTTGTGCATATACCTGAATAATTAGAGCTTGTCTCTTTGTTTAACTAGACACAGAAAGTAAGCACCGTAGACGTGGAGGGGACCTGAAGGCAAGGAACACTGAGCTAGTATCTGCTGTCACAGGATCACCTTTGACTGCTGTTCTTCCAGTAAGTGTTTACATGCTAAATAAAATAGGTGGTGACTTAGCTGCCTCTTGTGTGTTAAATTTTCATATGTACAGATGATTATTGAAGTCTTCATTGACAAAAGCTTGGAGGGTGTTGAATTCCCTCAGTCTCTGTTAATTACAAGGAAAAAGAACAGTGATCCACTCACAAGGGTATATACAGTGTTAGGCAACTTACATTCTATGTGCACAGTGTGTTGCTGGGATTTTGTTGTGGGGTTTTTTGTGTTGTTTTTATTTTTTTATTTTTTGTTCATCCACTGGTTAATTCCCTTTCTTTGCCAAGATGAAAATTAATATTGGTTAAGAATACTCGAATAATGTCATGTTGCATCAGGGAGGACGTATGCAAAGCAAGAGATCCAGCTGTTGTCATGGAAGCCAGAGATGATAAAAGACTGGTGTCGATGAGTTGGGACCTACACGGGGGAAAGAAGGAATGGTGAATCAAAAAGGATGGAGCTTTTAGAGACATCAGAATGGTACTGATGACCAACAGCTACAGATATCCAGGCATTCTTCATGGTCTCAAAGATTTGCAGTTAGGGATAGAAGTGATGTAAAACATTCAATCAGACTCTGGAGCAAGACAAAATAGTAGGAGGCAAAGGTGGACCAATGTCTAGCTTTTTAATTTTGTTCTGTTTTGTTTTTAATCCAAGTGTAAATCAGGATTGATCAATTACAACTCCTAGTTTAGAGTACTAGGAAGATGATGCAGTTTATCTGTGTTTCTCTCCGATAAAAATTGTGAGATACAGATACTCTAGACATCCCCACACTCTTGATATTCATGTCAGTGGGAGCTGTGTGTAGAGGAAATGCTCAGTGTGGTGACATTTTTACCCAAATCTTTAGTTTTCTGTATAGCTTCTGAAGATTATCTATTGACTTAAAATGTTATTCAGCATATCTATTTTTGTTGTGTTCACACTTATGAAAAATTTTAAAAATCCTTTGTCTACATAAATGTGCTTCTTTATCATTCTGTTGCTATCTATATATGACTTGCATATTAAACTTCAGTTGTATATTTGTTCCAGTGGTGACCGATTTTATAGTGCATTTGTTTTATTTTCTTTGAGGTAATAACTTGATACTATATATTTAAATGCTGGCAGTACCGAGATAGATCTGGTCCAGATCTGGAGTATGGACATATAGAAGTTTGGGAGCTGGATTCACAAAGTTGAGATTTGAATTACAGCCTGTACTGTGCTAAATTTGTGTTGTGACCTTAGCCTGGATCCACATCTCATTCTGAAGTCCTGATCTGAAGTTTCCTACCTGAAGTTTGTATTGTAATAGCTTTATACTGAGAAATAATTTTGACCTAACAAGTTAATTATTACTGGTCTTTTCCCTCTGCATTCTTTAGATGTATTTTTTTATGCTTCTGCTTGAAGTAGTTTAGGAAGCCAGCTTAAAGATCAACAATATAAAATACAGTCCTTAAGTGAGGAAAAAGAATATCTCTATAACAAACTTTTATTTTCTAGACAACTGGTAAGAAAAACATAGTACTTTCCAATGAAACCAGGAAAGAACTAGCCAAGCAAGCCAAAGTCACCAAGGAGGAGAGAAGAGCTCAGATAGATGAAAGACACAAGTATTTGATATCAAGATTAGCAGATGGGATAGGCTTAAGTGAGCAGCAAGTGGAGGAGGCCATTATTTCTGATGAGAAGGTAAATATTGATTAAATTGTTATTATTAAATGCATTTCCAAAATTTCCAGTCTTTCAAAACTACTTCACAATTACCTACATTTGTAAATTATTTTTTTTTTAGTTTCAACTTATAGAAGAATTCTTCGCCCCTAGTGGACTTAAAAAGTTGCTCTTCTTTTACCAAGATATATTGCAGGTATGTTTCTGTTATTACTTCTGCAAATACGAAGCTCCATTAAAAAAAACCCCAAAACACGAGTGTTGCAAAATTCAGAAAACCTTAACAAGGATTTATTTGCTATGCATTCCAATGTGCAAATAATCTCATTCTTTAGATATTGCCATCTTGGCCTACAGGAAAACATGAGAATTCCCTATGGCATGACTTGATACTGCTTTACAAAAGAAAACTTAAAAATGGCCAAGTAAAGTAAAAATCTAGACTTCAAAAGTGATAAAGATAATTAAGGCAAGGTGTTCACTGTATGCAGAGTTTAAAAATACTAGATTAGCTAATATAGCTATTACAGGAATGGAGGAACTGTCTGTACAAGAACCATTTTGTTGTCTTCTTCTGGTTTCAAACTCAATTCCATTATGGACAAAGCACTGTTTCAAGAGAGTGAAAAATGATGCACTTTCCTTCTAAATTAAGGTGGCTTCATGTTCAGGTCTGTCCCATTCTGTGGAAAATAATCTTAAACTTGGAAAACTGTAACTAGAAATAATGTAGTGGTGGTCCCCAAGATGTATTTCTCTCCCTTCAATTTTAAGAACGAGAAGCCTCTTCATAAAAAGCTAAATAATTTGTTCAGCTTCCAGTAAGTGTGTGATATCAGCAGGTGCCAGGTGACCTTGAAATTGCCTAATGTGACTGTTGTGGGCTTCACAGAATTCCTTGTTCAGTCCTTTACGGTTATGCTGTTGAGGAGCCATGTTAGGGCTGTGGTGGTATTTTACCTTTGCTGAGGACAAATAACAAGTAACAATGTTTGTTAGTCTGTTAAGTGCAAGAATGAATTACAGTTTCCTTATTATAACCTAAATAAGTTAAAAGAACTTTGTAGCGTTAGTGGAATTGCTTAGAGACTTTGCAAAGCACAGATTCAGCTCAGCTGTCAAAACTGTTTAATTGGTTTTTCCTTTGTCTGGGCCTGTGTGCATGCACTTTTCTGAGATGAATGTGTTATTCTCTCACTTAAATCAGGATGAAACTAAAACTCTTGAAATTGTTTTCCTTAACTGACAAGCCAGAAATAAATGCCCAGATTGGTTTAAATGAAGTGTTAAATTTCTGCATTTAGTTTTGTTTTATTTTGGTCTTGTTAATCATTATGAATTTATGAACATTTTGTTGCAAAAGCAGCATAGCATAAAAATAACTGTCTCTGATGGAAAGTATGAATGCCATCTCTAGCATCTTCTACCCCATTTGGATGAGTCAAGAGGTCTCATTAAATTGATTCATGTGTCAACAGTTTGAATTCAAGCATATTGGAGATTAGATTACTCAGGAGAAATGTCACACATGTTTGCTCTTTCATATCCAGTTTTGGCCATTCTTGGAGACAAAATACTGGCCAGAGCAGACTGTTGGTCTCCACCAAGATGCCATGTTCTCTCCAAGATTTTGCAAAGATCCTTTCTTCAGTGCTGTTCATCTCTCTTTCTCATCAGCTTGGGTGCATGATGTTCAATTGAGACTCTGCATAGGGGTTAGAAGGTGCTGGTTTGGGGAGTAAGTGAGGAGCCACCCCTGTGTCATACATCACACATTTAGTATAGCAGGAGCTGAACACTTGACGTTTTAAGAAGAGGCTTCTCTTCAACCTCAAAGAGAAATATTCCTGCAGGCTTCTTCCACATTATTTTCTGTTACATTAATCCAAGTTTCAACAGATTGTTTTCCCAAGTGTGTGACAGATAAAGCAAGTCTTTATGAGGCTTAAACTTTTTTGTTACTTCAAAGAGAAGAGGTTATAGATACATCTCAGTGGAGAGGGACCAGTGCCAGCAAGGCTTCTCAGAGTGTGTTTTTCAGAATGACGTATGTTTAAAGACATGGCCAGAAAATGAAATCTCTTTGTGTTGTTGGCGGGATCTAGCTGACAGTGTTGCTTGTGAATCCTGCTCACAATTACTTCATTACAATTATGACTTTGGAGACCTGGCACATGACTCTTTCTGTGAGACATCCAGTTTGTTCCCATGGAGGAAGTTGCTTTAGGAAACACTTCAGATTTAATTTAATTATATTTTCTGATATATTTTTTCCCCTTCTTAGATTATTTTTTTTCTGAAAGAACAGGGCTATAAAACTGTTTACTGGGCATTGTGAAATTCATACAAAGACTATTTTCCAGATAAAGTCAACCTCACAATTTCTGTCTGGGAATTACTAACTGATTCAGAATAGTTTAGTTATAAATCACATATTCAAATAGGATGAGGTATTCGTATTATGGTAATATTTATTTTATTAACCTCTTCTTTATAATTTAATTGCTAGCAAAAGTCAAAAGCATCATCGAGGTCAGATGGGTCAACGAACAGTCTTCTACAGAAGAAGTTATTTATTACCATGGGTTCTACTGAGGTATGGTTGAAAAATTCATTAGATGACATTTGAAAAGTAAGATATTGGAAAAACTTAATGTAATGTCTAAGCATTATTCAGCAATGTATTCAGAGTAGTCATTAAGATTTCTGATTCATTTTCTTTCTTTCCATCTCTTTTGGGAGGAATCAGGTGTACTGTACACAATTTTCTTTGAATAAGGCATGGTGATGTCTTTTTCATTTTGGCTCAATGAGCTTATATTAACATTGTTATGTTAGAAAATGCATAGCTGAAGAATTCTTCCTTGCTTTCAGAGCAGAAGTGATGTTCATTCCTCTGCCAACTGAGCCAGCTGGAATGGCTTTTCAATTTCGTTATAGTTGAATTACTATAGATTTAACAGATTAAAAATAAACGTTGCTGCAGTACTGAATTGAAATTTTTACATTACTTCAGTCCATCGAAAAGATGAAAATACATGTTAAAAAGTATTTGGATTAGTAACCTTTTAAGTTCTAAGAAATGAAATAAATGTCATTCTAAGATGATCCATTCTGGTCTAAGTGTCTATAAAAACTACTTTACATGTTTGAAAGCTGAGGATAGCTTTAGTTTTTTTCAGTGAATCTGAGTTGGCAGATTCAGAAAGGGATTAGACAATCTCATGGATAGGTCCATAAATGGATACTAAACCGACTAGACAGGAATATGTCATCTAACAGCTGTCATACAACAGTTGCAGGTGATCAGGGAATGCAAGAAGAATGGAGCCCAGGAAGGAGCCTTGCTCACAAGCTCTCCTTGAACCACACTCTTTTAGTAGAGCTGTGAGACTGGACTGGTATGCCCAGAAGGACATTTTTGATGTTCTTATGTCAGATGGAGAAAAAAGCAGTATTTGATTTGAGCAGGACATATTTTCAAATATCCTACAAACAATTCACTACTTTTTTGTCTATTTAATATTTTTGCAATTTCAAAAAATGTGTTACATTTTTTAGTTAAGTAAATTACACTTACTGTACACATGTATCCTTTTTAACTGTATATGTTTTTTTTCCTTTTTACAGGACTTTACAGGAACTTGTGCATTTTTCCTAAGGACTTCAGATAAAGTTATAAATGCATCAAATATTTCCCAGGTCAGACCAAAGTCATGCAGTGTTTACTCAATATTTTCTTAGACTTTTATTCATGCAACAGACATCAGAAAAACAAGTAGGGAGTGCTTTCATGAAAACGCCTAGTTCTGTGTTTAACAGAAGTGGGTTTTTTCACCTGGATAATCATTTATGATAATGTTCTAATGATATTAGCCAGTGCAGTATTTTTAAAAGCAAGATTTTAATTAATGAAAATTCATCATTAACCAGTCATTGAAATATAAATTTTAATGGCAATAGGGAATAAAGACCTAGACCAGGAGATTTTCTTTTAAGTAATGAGCCTAAATTCTGGAAATGCTGCATTTAAATAACTGTATATTTTAAACTTTTTAAACAGAGATCATCCTTGAAACTAACTAAAGTAAGATTTTCCTGCCCCTAATAACTTTAGTTGTGTATAAGAAAAGTATGGTAACTACTTTTCTGACTTTTAGAGACACTCATGTTCTTGGAAAATATTTTCAATAGAAGAGCTAAGCGATACTAACATCTAAGAATAGACATTAAAAAATAATAGAAGACTGAAATCATATTCTCAAAATATATTGATGGACTTGTTTTCACAACACACAGATTTTCTCCTTATTCGCCAGCAATAAGTAGATGTTTTCCTTTTGAGCAGGCCAAGGTTGTAGTAAATTTGCTCTCCAGCTACAGTCATGGAAATTAGTACTTCAGTTTCTGTCAGTCTCCTGATTTATAGCAATATTTTAATATTTTTACAAATGCCTCATCCAGGGGCGCAAAAAATAATTTCTAGTCTTCCTCTTCTCATACCCTGTCAGTCCTGTTGTGCTACCTCAGCTGGGTATCTGTCAGAGTGGTTGTCCACACTCTTCAGTTAGCTGCTCCGGTGCCTTTTCTCTGTGTTTCTCTTGTGAACACCTTCTTGTGGCATGGACTGTCATGTAGCTGTCATCAAACTTCAGTCATGTAAAGTAAAATTTTAGATGCTATAGAAGATAAAACAAGTTCTAATTTTCAGTCAGCCAGTCTCCATGCTGATGAGGCTTGGAGCTCAGGCTGGTTTGGCAAATTTTGGGTTATCCTGAAGAGCTGTGTAGGAATAGTTGGAAGGAGGACCTGAGAACCCATGGAAATATATGCATTTGCCCCTATTTCTCAAGAGGAATAGCTGAATCTTCAGTGTCCTGTGGAAAGAAATGATCAGCTTGTAAGTTGACCTCATCCTATTGATTCAGAAGTCTTGAAAGACTTAATTTTCCCTGTCTCTCCCTCCATGCAACAAATGCACATGCAAATATGGGAGAAACTGGCATTGTTAAAAGCATCTAAAGGGAAAAAATAGATGTCTGTTCATTTCTTTATTAGCCTTCTGTCCTTTCCTGACGCTATTTTATCAGCACACCCCTTTGCAGAAGGAAGTAGTTTAGGAGTGTTTCCTTGTTAACCACTTTGTGGACATTGTCTCCCAGGGAACATGTTCAGACATGCAAAGAAACCTGGTCTTCCTCATAAGCAGTTCTTCAAGCAGAATGATGCCTTGATTGTCACCTGTAATTCCTCCATTTCTTGAGAAAGAGCTTTCTACCTTATTGTACTCTAGTGGGATTATAATACTGTAATATTGTAGGATGTGGTATCCCATGCATACATAACAACTAAATGTCTTAAATGCTCTTCTTCTGCATGCAAATAGGGAACTATCAAGAAAAATGTTAGTGAAATTAATAATCAAGATAGCCAAGAATGTCAAAGTGTCTACAAAAATTCATTTGTAGTTGCTGTTCCTAAAACACTCTGGAAATTCTGTCCTTGCACAGGCAAAAGTAGAAGCCTCCAAGCAGAACTCTGTACGCTTTCCTCTGGATCAGTGAAGCATTCACTATGATGAAGGCAAAATCAGTGTATGTTTGTGCAGTTCAGAAGTTCTGAATGAGACTCAGTCTCTGCTAACAAGAGACATATCCAGAGATGAAATGGCTAGTCAGGAGGGGTTGTAGGAAGCACATGGCCAACATTCAGGGTGTATATACATTTGTAAGCAAAATGCCAGTAGCAGGAAAGCCAACCAGTCATAGACTGGTAGGGGTTGGAAGGGACCTCTGGAGATCATCGATTCCAACCCCTCTGCTAGAGCAGGATCACCTAGGTCAGGCCACACAGGAACATATCCAGGTGGGTTTTGAAAGTCTCCTGAGACAGAGACTCCACAGCCTCCCTGGGCAGCCTGTTCCAGGCTCTGTCACCCTCACAGGAAGGAAGTTTTTTCACATGTTGAGGTGGAACTTCCTGTGATCCAGTTTTTGTCCATTGCCCCTTGTTCTGTCACAGGGCACCACTGAAAAGAGACTAGGCCTTCCTACTTGATACCCACCCTTCAGATGTTTGTAAACACTGATAAGATGCCCTCTCCATCTTCCATAAAGTGCATTGGGAAAAGATGCAATCCTTCACTTCTTCCAGTTTAAGCTTTATGTTCTGTAGTGAACTTCCACTCACAGGTGCTGTCTCTCCCTGTCCCCAGCCTCAACAATTCACTGTTTCTCACTTCACATTAACTAGAATTGACCAGAATAGATTATTTCAGTTGGAAGAGACCTGCAATGATCATCTAGTCCAATTGCCTGGGCACTTCAGGACTGACCAAAAGTTAAAGCATGTTGTTAAGGGCATTGTCCAGATGCCTCTTAAACACTGACAGGCTTGGGGCATCAACCACCTCTCTAGGAAGCCTGTTCCAGTGTTTGACCATGTTTCATAAGCATAATTTCATTAACAATGAGCTGGAGAGAGCTGTGCAACCAAGAGAGGCATTTTTTGCTTGATATGTTTATTGTCCTTTTTTGGCATTTATAATAGATGGAACCTGTTCCTCTAAAGGAGAAATATAGACATATAGTTGTCTTAAGATTAGTTAATGTATTGATGATAAATGGTTAATTTTAATTAGTTGCTGGAGTGTTGCTGCAATATAGGACTGACACTTCTGGTGATTCAAACTTAAGGGCCAATCTTGGAACTTCCAGTTGAGTTTTAGTCTATGTCCAGTTCAAATTTAATAGCTGGGGAGCAATATCATCATGGAACCTATGTATTTATGGACTGTCTATATGTCTGCCATGTGTCTTAATTTCACTCAGTATGTTGCAGAAGTTTACATGCAGTTGGCTAATTTATGTTTCTTCCCAAAGGAGCTGAATTTTGGCATGTTTGATTGTACTAATGGAAGTATCCTTCAGGGCCTGGAATTTTTCTTGTCCCAAGTCATGATACCAGCACTTAAATCCCAACAGGTAATCAAACAGCTAGTCTTTTTTTCTCAAGAATTAAGGCAAGTGGCTGCTGCAGCCCTGTTTGTATAGGCCTTTATGGGAGTAATGCAATTTGTAATTGTTTGAAATTCATATATTTATTTTTTAGTTTAAAGCAGTAGCACCAGCTATAATGCTCATGACAAAGGAGAACATAACATAGCACCCATACTAAGGTAAAACAGTGATGGCTTAATTAAAAATAGATTAGACCTGGGTTGAAAGAAATGTCAAGTTCTTCTGGCAGCACAAGGGATCAGTCCATGATTTTGTTCTAAAGCATGGACGTCAAGCACTGTTTCACAGCCAGAGTATCCAGCTTTTTGTGAATTGTGCTTGTTCTGTGGCACTCACAAAGCATCACAGTTGGTTCTGTTGCCTTCAGAAGTACATATTGAGAGGTAGGAAATATAATGAAGTTTGGTGTCTATCAAGACTGATGGTATCATATGCTGTTACCATATGGTACAATTTTCTTTCACTCAGGAGCAGGAAGGAAGATTAGAATTTGCTTTCTCTGTTCAAAGGGCGCCAAATCAGACCGAAAAAACCTCACAACAATTCAGTGCAAAGACAGTGAGAACAGGGAGACATTTTTATTTCTTGAGAGCCTGTTGTTGTCTCTTATTGTTTAACAGGACAGTTAAATCAATGCACACTTTAAAGTATTTATGTTATAGTGCAAATGAGTGTGTTTTAAAGGGCAAACTTAGAAATCTTTATATATTGCCATGAATAAGTAATAGCTCTAGTGAAAAATAAAAAAGCTTTTTTTGTTCAAAAAACAAAAGAAAGTGTGAGCCTCATTTTAACTTTTTTATTGGCATAAATCAAAAAATAATTAGAACTGGGGAGCTGTGAAAGAAGGCTTGAAGAACAGCCAGATACAAGACTTTCTATATTCAGTGGATAAATTTGTGGGTACTTTGTCATCATCAAGACAGAATATAGAAGAAAAAATTCAGCTCACAGAAGTGGATGTTGATATTTATGTCAGCAACTTACAGAACCCATCTGACTACATAACTGCAGGTGAGTAATTCCTACAGCAAAGCAAACACAATGATGCTGTTTATAAAATAAATGTTATGTCATTAGTAAAAAAAATACTTTGAGGATTTAATTAATCTTCCCTGAGATATATACATGTTTCTGCATACTCTTGCCAGATTTCTGACTGTGTAATCATAAAATCATAAATCATTTGCCCATCTTTTCACTCATAGATCCTAAAAGATTAAGTAGCTCCTTGACATACGATGTACACAGTGGACTGTGTTTCTTCTAGTTTTCCGTCCAAGTACCTGCCATCTACTAGTGTGTGTTCACTTCCTTTGATACTGGGGAATCCCTACACAATATTAAGTCTGGCTCTGGGGGCTGTGAGTCAAAACAAGGTGTATTTATAAAACAATAAATATATAAAACAATTTCTTACATATATGTAAGAAAAAGAGTAGTTATGTCTCTCTGAACAGTAGCTTTCCACCATTGCTTATCACCACATGGATTTTCAGAGTGAAATAATGCCAAACAAGTCAATACTTCCACAATCCCTCTCAATGCTACATGACCCCTGCCTACGGCAAGACAGCTTCCACAGAGGAAGTAGTGGCTCTTAAGATGGGGCAATTATGTTATATAGCTTGACAAGTTCTTTAGATCCATTTAGTAGTACAAGCTCCACAAATCCTAAATATAATGCACCAAGAGAACTGGACACTTTCAGCTCCTAGGGCAATCTAAAAGATGTTCTGACTTATAAATCAGAGCTTTTTTGTGACTGTTAATAATGGTGTCCCTTATGTGATCCTTTTAATTTGGAATAGACTGCAGTGGCAGAAAGAAAGAAATGTGAAGTAAGCCTTGACTTATGAAATACAGTCAGAAAAATATACACATAATAGTAATGCATTTCTTGGACCTCTGAAACGTGGTTCTCCCAAACCCACATTGCTATATATTTTTCTCTTACTAACTCACTGTATTTCTGCTCCCATTGTAAAGCCTATGCAATAGTAAAAGAATAGGTATATAAAAGTAGTATGTGTGTGCATCTTGTTACAGACTTAATCTTCTCCTGTTGTTAGCGATTTGAATATACTCAGCTTACATAGAATATACTCAGCTTATGTTCAACAAGGACGTTTCACTTCTGTAGTTAAGAATCTGTATTTATTTCTTGGTACTTATGAGACTGTCTCATTCTATAATTTTGAAGGCAGTAACACAGAGGTCACTCAGAAACTTGAAGAAGTCATCATGATTTGGATCAAACAGATCAGACAAGTTTTAGTAGAGAGTGAACAAATAAGAAGAGAAGCTGATGACCTTGGTCCATCTGCTGAGCTGGAATACTGGAAGACAAGAATGTCATCATTTAACAGGTTAACTCCCTGCATTGTTTCCTCTCAGTCTTAAAAAAAAACCCTTCTAAAAATAAATGTAAATTTTCATTCCAAAGAGAGTATTAAATGTGTTGCTTTCTTCAAAGCCTTTTAGATGAGATCAAGAGTTCAAGAGTAAAGAAAATTATAAGTATTCTTCAGGCAGCAAGATCAAAGACATTAAAGCAGTGGAAAGAGCTGGTAATTACTATGTTTTAATAAAAGTTTTAAACGAGTATGGTACTGTATTTGTAATATGCTCAGAACTGAACACAATGTTAAATATACTTTTGAATGTTTATGCTGGTTTTGTACTGTGGTTTCTTATCTGTTTGTTCAAACATATAATTTCTACGATTCTGAAGTTAAATAGATAACTTTAGTGTCTTTTGTTGACATAGTGGGTGGAATGGTTGTGCAAAAAGAAAGCAGTGCAGCAGCACAACATTTTTCTGTCTTTCTCCAGCTATGCCCTGTGCAGGCCAAGTCTGGAGATGTCTGAAAGTTCATCATATTGGTTTTAAAATTATTGACAGCTGTTTTTTTTTTTTTGTAGTATAACTGCTACTTCAGATAAGTGGATATTTGTAATGTAAACTTACCAGTTTGAATTGTAGGCAAGCCAGAAAATAAGCTGTAGACCATGTATGACCAATCAGACATCCCACCTGCCCTCACCCACCCATCCCCCCCCATCCCAAACCACCAGAATGTAGATATTCTAGCATTTAAGAAAGTATTCTGCTATTTTGAAAATAGACCAGGAAAACAGTGTTACCTTACTGAGTTTTTGATTTGGCAGTCCCTTATGATAAACGGAATTTGGATGAGAGTGTCTGTACAGAGACTGTACGACCTAAGGATGATTTTTCATACGAAAGTGGATCCTAAGTACTGGATAGTTCCACCTGTCACATATACAGAAAGATATATGGACATTAGTTGTGAACTCATTTTACCTAACAAATGTTATTAAAAAATTATGGGAAACATACATTTCAGGGATCTTGTCTACATTCTATAGAACGGGTACCATACCAAAACCATTCTAGTGTGTAAGTCAGGTAATCAAAACTACACTATTGTACTTTCATCAGAAAGGCATAACCTTTGGCGTCTAAGTAGGGAGTTTCTCTAAATCGCATCTTAAATGTGGCTGATTGCCCTGTAGATCTTACCAGGGTTTGCATGTAAAATCAGTTATTTCCCCTGAAAAGAAGAAATTGCTGACTCATAGGGTGGTTTGGGTTGGAAGGGACCTTAAAGATCATTTAGTTCCAACCCCACTGCCGTGGACTGGGACACCTCCCCCTGGACCATGTTGCTCAAAGCCCTGTTCAACCTGGCCTTGAACACTTCCAGGGATGGGGCATCCACAACTTCTCTGGGCAACCTGTTCCAGTGTCTCACCACCCTCACAGTGACGAACTTATCTACATCTAATCTAAATCTACCCTCTTTCAGTTTAAAGCTGTTATCCCTTGTCTCTCTTGACAGAACTTCTGTGAGAAAATATTTTGCAGATGGAATTATAATCTTGTGGTAGCATAGAGTGTACAAAGCAAGAATCTGTTCAGTAAGTTTTAACAGTGTTCTGTTTGTTTTTTTTTTTTTTCCCCCCCTTCAGGATGGTAATATAACAATTGCTGCCAATGAAGCTAAAGACAATGTGAGATATTTATATACATTGGATAAATTTTTTGGTCCTCTTGCCAAAGCTTCTCCTGTAAGTAGTACTCTAAAGGCACTTAATGTGAAATCCAGGAAAGAAAGAAAGGCTTTTGCTGCTGAAGGAAAGATGTTTCTCTTTCAGTATTTAACTTCTGTGCTTAATGATTAGATGACAGCTTGACTCTTTTGGCATTAGTGAATTTGATTTCCTGATTTTGAATAAGCCAGAGATACTTTTTGTGTAGGAGGCAGCTGTCAGTCTAGAAGATAATCAAATGGCGTGAGAAAAATAAGCAAAATATGAGGGTTTTTTTTAAACCAGATTCTGAGCTGAATTGTCTTTGCAAGGTTAGGCCTTACATACAGTACCTCTTCCTGTCTCCATGCTTCAGTTAGCAGTTACTCGTGATTGTTTTAATACAAATATCATAAAATGATCTTAAGCCTTTAGTTGACATGAAATTGGGCAGCTTCCCAGTTAGGGAACAGGTTAAAGGTTAAAGCTGTTTCTCTTGCAGATAGCATGTATTTACTGATCAAAATGACAAAACTTATTTTCATAACCATGAGGGTCTCAAATGTGATTTTTTAAGTGAGAGCATGATTTTGAAGATGCAGCCACCAGGAAAGACTGTCTATGCTTACATGGCTCAGAATATTTACACACAGTGCAGTGACTTACAGTTTTTCCTAATATTGTTTTCAAAGCTTGAACTCTGTTTGAATCCACTGATGAATCTCTTACTCTGGGTTCTTAGTGTATCTGGCTTTCATGCATTTTGGTGGAGTCTTTCTGTGGGACAGAAATCTCAATAGAGTTCAGTAGCCTCAGTAAGAAAGAGATTGTTGTTACCTTTCCTCCCCCTGCTGGATGTCTCTTCTGTAGAGATCACAGCAAAATGAGGAAAGGCCAACTTTCTTCTTTTGCAGCGGTGTATGAATTCTTTTCCTCAGGTAGCATATTCCTTTGCAAAACAAACTACAGCATCTTTGTATAGTGGAGCCCATGTCCAAAAAGAGTACAACTTCAGTTTTTCCTCTGGAAAATCCCACTCTTGAAGAAGACCTATTCATTTATTCATTACCCATTCCCCATTTTTTTCTCTTGGACATAGTATGTTAGGTCCCTGCAAATGAATTGGATGGTACAATTCATAATGAGATGTCTACAAGAACAATGTGTTACAATCGATAAGATCTTTGTCCACTGACTAATATATTCCCAGAGCTGTCACATTTTCTGTTGTGCTAATTTTTAGGAAATTCAAGCTGTTCACTTTCGATTTTTTTTCCTATTGTAGGTAACAGTGATGGAACATGTACCAAGTTTAATGAATACTGTCTGTATGATCTACTGTACATCACCATACTACAACACATCAGAGCGCATGACATCTCTTCTTCTTAAAATCACTAATCAAATGATTAACACATGCAAGATGTATCTATGTGAAGGTGTTTCAAAAATCTGGGATCTTGACAGGTGATAGAGTTTTAATAATTTCATCTTCTTTTGGTAACAACAAGTAAAATTATAGATTAGTCATCAAGATTATTAAATGGTAAATTTAAGTAGTCCCTCATTCTCCTACCAGGTACTGATTCCCATGTTAATTTTAATCTTATGACTACTCATTTTGTGTAGAATTAAAAATTAAATTTACTATGTGAAATAACAGTGAAAAAAACTGTTATTGAAAAGCATGTACTTGTAAGACCAAACCACACTTAAACGAGTAGAACTAGGAGCTAAGGTTCTTCATAAAGAAGCTCCAAGGACAGTCTTGTCTGCTTAGAAAAAACAAGAAGATGCACAAAGAAAACCTGTCAGCAATACCCATTTTAGAGAAGATGAGAAACAGCCAAACTGCAGGCATTTAGTAGTCAGGATTTATCTGGAGTTAAGTCCTTTCTGGACTGTGCTGTGAAAGGTTTGATGTCAGTAAAACCTAAACTAAAAATATCAAATCTAAATAACAAATTTTAAACAAAATCTTTTAATGTATTTTTCATACTTAGATTGTTTTTCAGGTAATGTATAATTTTGTGTTCTTATTTTGCAAAGTTGCATATCTGACTGAAATGTTCAAATTTATTTATACTCTTTTGAAGACCTTCTTAGGATGATTTTCTGTCTTCTGTGGTTTCTTCCTCAGACAAGAATTGCTAAAGAGGATACAACAATGCATCTCCCTCAAAGAACAGTACCGAACATCATTTCAGAGAATTAGGGAGGAGCTAAAGGAGAATCCAAGTGACAGGCAATTTGATTTCAGGTAAATAATTCACTCTAATATTGAATCATATTAATTTA
>JAAGNO010030125.1:185033-195561 GCA_033439905.1 Ceryle rudis | reverse complement strand
ATTTCATTGTATCTCCCATCTAGAAGAAAAGCAAAATACTCAGATAAAATGTAGTGTTTATTATAATCAGAACATGACCTTGCAAAGTATTTTTATTAAATTCAGGAATAAACTAGTGACAGGTTTTTGCCGATCACTTGTTGATTTAGCAGATGTCCAAAGGGACTTCACAGGAATTTATGCATGTCTTAATTTAATATAAATGTTTATGTATGGTCTGAAATCTCAACAAATTTGAGTCATGAATATGAGTGAGAAGATTCCAGGGGAATTTAGTCAGCTGGGGGCTGGTTTGTCTATCACAATGCCAAGGGCAGTTTTACCTGTATTGGCACTTAAAGCATGGGGCATTTCTTACTATTGTTCCTTCACATTCTGACCTCCTGCATACGTCTTATTAACTCCTGTGAAATGTGGTAAGGTCTTTTAATTGACATATATAAGGATTAAGAATTTTCTCGTTTATATCCATTATTTCAATATTGTTTTTACTTGGTTTGTAAGTATTGCAGCATAGATTTGCTAATGTGAAACTTGGTAGCAGTTCTGGCAGAATATACATGGGTTAAATAGGAAAAAATCTATTACAAATATATTTGCATAACAATCCCTCTGTTGCTTTTTTTTTTTGTTAGTGAAAACTATATATTTGGAAAATTTGATACATTCTGTAAACGTTTGGAGAAGATTTCAGATATGAGCAATGTTATGGAACGTCTTTTAGAGCTCCAGTGTATAAAAATAGAAGGTATTGAAGAGATCAGGACTCTTTACCAGAGCATTGCTACAAACACCAAATCCAAGCAGTATGATGTTCTGGATCACAGAAAAAAAGAGGTACACATGTTCAGCACTTGTCTGACAATCACTCCCTTAATTCTATGCTTTTCAGTGGGGTTATGCAAAGAAGATTAAATTTTATAATGGTACATATAGTATTTTGCAGTAATAATAATATTTTCATATTTCTTAATGCAATTTGAAAGTGTTTGGGTAAATTTGACTTTTATTTCAAATGCTTTTGTTAATTTTCAATAAACTCGGTTTTGTGTGATAGGTGATGCTACAAACAACTTTTCCTAAACTTGTTTGTTTTGAGAGGCATGTATTTTGAACTGCAGACTGAAAACTATTTCAGGCAGGTCAATGCATTAAATACAGTTTATCTATTTGCAAGAATTTCTCAGTGTTACTGGAAATACTTAGTGGAACAGTAACGGCATTATTATAGTAAAAGTAGCAAAGGCACTTAGATGAACATTTTAGAGGGAGAAGTGAATCATATTGCCCCCAGCACTGAGCAGGGTGGTAAAAACTAGTGTCTTTTCAGGTATTTCAGACTCATGTTCTAATACGTCCTGCACATGCTTTAACTGAGCTGCTTGTTTTGAACTGCAGCCTGCTTGCTTTGCAGGATTGATTATTTACTTATAACCTCATCAGTAGGTGACCTTCAGACCCTACCGTCTCTCTGGTAGCTATCTTAGGCCTCCAGGTCCCTCAGGTAGTCACTTAGGCCACTCAGGTCTCTTCAATGTCCAGACCAGATTTACAGCTACTCCAGCACTTGTTTACCATGCCTCCATCCTATTTGCTGCCTAGTCTGCTCTGGTATTGTCTTCTAGCCATTACATGTGACATACACGGCCATACAGTATGTACATCTTCAGTGTCTCTGATTGCTGTGATTCATTGTCCCTGCTCTGGTTGCTGATCCTAAGACCTCAATACACTCCAGCTTCTCCAATTGCTGACTGCACAGGTGCACGAGCCCTAGTGAAAAACTTTTGTGCAGTCTCAAAATGCTTTTCCCCAGTAATCTGTATTAAGTCCCTTGTCTTTGAGGCAATAACCTCCCTTAGTTCATAAGGTGCTCAAGAGAGCCTGCAAATTTGCTCATCTTGGTGGGTTTCATACCTGGATAGTGAGCTGAGTACTTTCCTGTAGCAGTGCTGGGAGTTGCTGGTGAGTGTGCTCTATTCTCTCTGATTAGGTTATTAGATCTCCTCTCCCTGTCCTTGTTCCTCTGTGTTCTTTTGTGCTCATGAAGATGAGACTTTAATCATATAACCTAATACTTCTTTTCCTTTCTTGTGTGCTTTCCTTAGAATGTAAATGCCTTTGTTGGTGGTGGTGGTTCTCTCTAATTCAGTGCTGATCACATGTACCAGACAGATAAAACATATACCCCCAAAACTTCAGGGAAAGAATTTTGTATGAAATGAAAGCAACACTGTAGGTGATTTATGTGGTGTTTGGTTTTTTTAAACTCTTTTCTAGTTTGAAAAGGATTACCTTGAATTTAAGAACCAAATTGCAGCACTGTATGGGTCCATACAAGAATTTGTGGATTCCTGGTTTGAGAAGACTGTAACTGTAAGTAATTTTACAAATGCAAGCCCCTTGTTCTAGTGCTCAGAAAGACTGAGTACCTACAGCTCCTACTGAACTCCTGTATTACTGCCACTGTTTTGTACTACTCGGGTGGACACCTGAGATCATGTAGGAGGACATCAAGCCTATTACATGTGTTCTAAAAGTCATTTGCAGAAGTGCTGGAAGATAACGTACATTGTACATTGTTATTGGAGTAATGAAACAACTTCTGCTGTTACCTTAATATCAGTACTGTTCATTGGTTCAGGCCCTCATGATATGAGATGTAAATGAAGTGTAAGTAAAGATGTAGGTGTTCTACCACAACTGTTTGCAGAAAAGGAGAGTGATGATTTGAGAGTCAGAAAAAAATTAAAGATTCCATTATACTGTAGTGGTAGCAGTTTTTTGTATCATACTATGGTAAATATATTCTATGTAGGACAAAGTACAGAAATAAAATTCACCAATTGAGTTGGATGGACATTTGTGTGTTTCTTAGAAAACAACATACAAACTTACATGGCTTATAATAAAAAAAAAAGTTTATGAACAATGACTTTCTGAACTATTAATATCTGCAGTAAATGCTCCATCCTCCTTTTTAGACTGAACAGATGCTGGGACTTCTGATGAAGCTTGAACAAATAGGAGAAGATCATATAGATCTTAATGAGAAGTATTTCATTGTCCTTCAGCAGTACAGCCAAGACTTAGAGTTTGTTCAAAAACTCTACCAGAAGCAAAAAGAAGATCCACCTATACCACGTAATATGCCACCGGTAAGAATGAAATAAACGAGAGAGAAAAAAAGTCTTTACTGCTTGACTGTTTTTGAGTTAATGGAAATATAACCTCATATCTTCTATGTTTTAGGTAACGGGGAAGATTATGTGGGCTCAGCAGTTATACAGAAAAATTGACCATCCAATGACATTCCTTAAAAAGAAAGCCACACTTCTGAAGGTTGGAAATTAGCAGACAAGTATCTATGCTAAGCTTTCAAGTGTGTTATTAACAGACACATGATTTATTTTTATACTCTTAAGCTCACTTTTCTAGCAACTTGTATTCAAGTTCATCAAACGGGTGTTTGTGTTTGCTCTAGGATCTGAAATCCTTTCTGCAGCATTATTATTCTGTGGCTGAGGACAGTTACTTCCCTTGAGACATTAAGCTGATAAATTAGGCTGGTGGGTTTGTTCCTTCTGGGTCTTGGCTCATGTTAATCCTGACAACACTGTTGGCCATGTACCTAAGCTTAGAGCTTTCTGTCTGTATGCTCTGTATGAAGAGGACTGAGATCTTTAGCCTTAAACACATGCCACACTTCATGAAAGAATGTAATTTTTCTAGCTTTTTTAATGGGACATCAGTGTCTTGTATAGGTCATAGTATAGACTTTGTTTTATGGGTAAAACTGGGAAAAGAGTTTAGAGCAGTTAAATACTTCTTAATAATTGAATTCCTAAATATATTTATATGTTTCTGTGTCTTACATTATCTTGAAAATAGAATAATCTAAAGCTTTGTTTGTTTTGTTTTCCTAACAGTGGTGAGGAAAAACCTACTGGAGGACATATATGCTATGCTAGACTCATTTTATTCATTAAATGGTGGTTGCTTTTTTTTTTTTCCCCTGAATTGTAGACACTGGAAATGAAAAAGGTTGTTAAAAGCTACAATAAAATGGCTGCAGTTCTTTTGGAATTTGAACTTATTTATCATAGAGCCTGGTGCAGGTTTGCTAACCAGGCTAGAAATGCTCTGTGTGCTTCCTTACTTGTCAGGCACCCAGAAACTAAGGTAAATATGATTTATTCTTTGTATTACTGTTACACTGTTTAGTATTACATATGCTACTTTAATCATATAATAGATAGACAAGCACTGCATTAAAAAATCTTAATAGAGCTAAAAAAATGACCTACTTGAATTGCTTGTTGTTGTTTTGGGTTTTTGTTTCTCTGTTTTTTTTTTTTTTATTATTATTTTATTTGTATATTTTATGTATATTTCTCATCTTTTCTCTTCATAAGGCCCCTGACTTCAGTGCATAAAAGAGACCCAGCAAATATGTATCTATTATTGACTTACCTACCTCTCTTTAGATACTGTTTCACATTTTATTTTCTATGCTAACCAAAATCTTAGTCAAGGAAAGAATTTTTAATTAGATCCTGATCTTTTCTGTAGTGGTCAACATCCCTGTGTTGAGTATAATGCAATCATTCGTTAATTTGCTTTCAAAACCGCTTACTGAGACAGAAAATCTTACAATTCTTACTTCACAGATTATTTGTCCTGTGACAGTGCAGAGAAATTCCAGTAAAAATGTGATATTTTTTGAACTAATGATTCCACAATTCAAAACTAGAACTTGGTTTTCAATCTTACTTAGCATCTTAATAGGATTTAGTGCCCTGAAAAGAGGAAAAGTAACCTTCCCAACATTTCTCCCTGGTCTACTGATGGAGAAGCTGAGATGAAAAGGCAAAATAGCTTCCACAGATTGTAGCTGATGCACAAGAATTAAACTTAGGAAGTCACAGCAGCCAAGCAATTAGGGCACAATGACGGAGTTCCAGGAAATTGAAATCAGTGTAAGATATGGGTTCATTAATACCTTGGAAAATCCAGATATTTGTAGAGGAGGATGAAGATCTGTGTAGAAACATGGATATCCATTTAAAAATCTTCTCTAGTCATCTACATCTTGTTGTATGTTCCAGTTCTTTCACATGACATATCACACTACATGTAACCACCAAACTACTGCCTTATTTTCTATTTCTTTTTTTTACCCTGTTCTGCTACATGAAGGAATTACTTGTAAACTTGGACCCAGTGGTCCTGGAAGTACTGTATGAAACAAAATACCTGAAAAAAATGCATTTTGAAGTTCCAGATACTGTCTTTGGCTTGTGTGTAGATGAAGAACGGATTAAAAGACATCAAATGCAGTAAGTGAACAATTTTTGAATTTGATTCTCACCTGCATTTCTTGGGAATCCTGAGCTTGGTGTCTGTTGCATATGCTTTTGATTTATTATAATTTTTCTCTTTGATGGAGTTTAATTGAAATGTAATTGCTTTCCCCTGCATTTCCATAATAATACTGGTAATATGTAGTTGTTCCTATCACCACAAATATCTGATTACTAGAAAATGCCTCCATGCTTTTATTTTGTTACTGCAACAGCTTCTCTGTAAGAGGGGCTCCTAGGTACTGCTAAGGTATCTACACACTGTAACATATGGATTACACTCCAAAAGCTTATAGTTCACATCAAAAGCTTTTTTTTTTTCTGTTAGAAAAACAAGATGGAATTTACCACTTGGTTAAGGCACAACCCAAACATTTGCATAAGTAATACATCACCAAAGTTGTAATTTGCTTTCTCATGTTGAATATCTGAAATAACTTTTTGTTGACTTTAAATAACTTCTTTCTGCTTCTTGTAACAGTCCAGTTCTGTGCTGGAAGAGATCTTTCATTCTCAGGGATGCTCATTATTAATTCTCTATAAGCGAGGATGGTGGGTCTTAAAAAAGTCATCCTTTGTGAGGAGTGTTCTTTAGGTAGTTTTAAATAGAAATGGATGAAAAGGCACAAAGTTCGAAGAGTTTCATAAACACTTGAATTTGACCCCTCTTCCCTCTTTCTGTTGTTAAAGTTTTCATTCTTTCACTCTTATAGTACCACATTTTTCATTAATTATCTGTGGGGTGTTTTAGGACAAACTAACCTAAAATTTCTAATGTGCAAGGCAAGATCTGTGTGCTGTTGTCCTCTAAAATGAAACAGCCCCAACTTCTGCTATCGAAGAGAATGAAAAAAGTACAAAAAAAGTCTGCAATAAAAAAACCTAATACAAATTAACTTTCCACTCTAAAAACAGACTTCAGACAGACTCCCCAGTCAAACAAGGAGTATTCAGAGACTGTAGATTTTCACTTAAGCAACACTGGAAAAACACTTTTGCAAATGGCTTATTAGTATGGTTTGTAACGGTGATTCTTAAAGTCATGGTTTTGGTCTGGCACAGAACACAGCTATTAGATTTTTTTGCAGCAGTTCTGGTAAGAAACTCATTATGTATTTGACTTCTGAGTTGCATTCTCTTCTAGTTCTTGTTTATGTAGCTTTGTTATGTAGCTCCATTTTCAAGAAGCTATGTTGGTAAGTCTTGATTCATAATTTGTCCTCCTTTTCTTTGGGATTTGGTGTCCTAAGTGGCTTGGAGCTAGCTTTTCTTGTAAGCACTGTCATTTTGTGCCATGTCTTGTGAGATAGGATGAAGGGAAGAAAAATACCGTATTTTCAATTTCCTGAGGTTTTTTACTGTAATTAACTTTCCTTGGAAGAAAGTTTCTCTAAATTGATCACAGTCACTTTACTGGTTCTGCTGATAATGGGGAAAAAGAGACTTAGTTTGAGCTAGGAAGAGTTCTTACTTTTAACATTGGGTCGGAACTGAAAATCTTATTAACAGAAAATGCATCCAAACTTCTGTATGTTTCAAATATCTGAACTAAGCACATTTTTAACATAATCATGTCTTGCAGCCTCCAGAATCTATTGAGCAATTACAAAGAGTGCCTGAACAGGATTCCTGTTATGCTGAAACCACTGATGAAACCATTCATAGGACGAGTTGAAGATGCCCTTATTCCAGGCCTGATGCAGCTCTCATGGACTTCTTTGAACATCAATAAATGTATGTAGGAGAAGAAGCAGTAAACTGTTGTTGTGGTTAGGTTGTACCAGCCAGATATTTCTTAGTCAGTTTTAGGAAGAACATTCCATCTATATGGGGGAAAAACATGCCCAGTCTCTCCCTCCTGATTATGGAAGTCACAAATGAGTAAAGTGAATATGGTGTCCTGCTCTAAACTGTGGTAATCAGCTAGGACTGTTTGACAGCTATCTTTCAACAGCCCTTGTTAAATCATTTGCCTTACCAGGCATATCCTTTTTTCCCCTTCCTGGTGATGCCCCTTTACCACTCTTGTGTCGTCCCACATAAACAACCCACCCCTTTTTACTCTTGTGATAAAGTGGAAGCAAAACCACTGTAGAATCACAGTTTCTTGAACTCTGTCAGGATTTCCTAATCCTACTAAACATTACTGGTCACTGTATTGAAGTGACTTGGTGAGGAGTGCAGTGAGAGAGTAAGTTCTCTGATGCTAAAAACATGGGAAAGCAATAAAAGAGTTGTTGCTATTTTTTTTTTTTTATTATTATTTTTTTTTTAATTTTCCTTTCCCTCCCAACCCTTTTTTTTAATTACTTTTTTCCCTTACAAGACTTTCTGGCTTCTCACTTTTGGGAAAAAATTAGTACTGTAAAAGGATTGATTTTGCTCATCTCCACCTCTCTGAGACATTACAAATTCAGTTGCTGAGAGTACATTGAAGTCACTAAATTAGTTAATTTACAGCTGTGTAACAGTAAATGGTTTGTCATGTCTGATTGCTATCCATACAGCTGTAGTCATGGGAGAGCCTGTAAGAGCCTTGACTCTGGAGCTTTCTTGCAAACTTCCATAATACTGCATCATATTATTACACCTTGTGTTGAAGTTCCATTTCTGAATTGCACACATTTTCATTTACTGAGCTTAAGCCGTTGCACCACACTTTTAAAATTATCATGCATTCTCATTTCTTTTTTTCCCTATCAACATCTCTGATATTTTTTCAAGTAAGTGGCCATGTAATGAAAAAGTTAAGAGCTGTTCTCACACCTACGTTCTCTTTTCATTTCTCTGTGAAAAATGTGTTTGTGGACTGATGTCTTCTCTTTAGGTAAATAATGATTGCTCAACTGCAACAAGAATGTGAGACGAGAGAATGGGCATGGGGTACTTTAATATTGTCTCTTATCTTTTCTATTAAAAAAACTTCATAACCTATGCTGAACATCCTAAAAGTGATATGTCTAATTCAGGGTTGAAATTAATGAGAGTTATATAGCATTTTGAGATTTCTGCCCAAATCCCATTTTTTTCTAAGAAAACTAGATTTTAATTCCTCATTACACATTGATCTTTTTCCACACAACTAGTAAGATACAACCTTATCCCTATCAAATACAGCCTAAAATTGATTAACTGTTATAAAAGCGTCATTTAAATGGACATATATAATACCATCAGCAAGACTTTTTTAATGTTCCAGTTTCATAGAATTATAGAATTGTTAAGGTTGGAAAAGACCTCCAAGATTGTGAAGTCCAGCCTTTTACCCAACATCTTCATGATCACTAGACCATGTCCTGAAGCACCTCATCTGTGTGTTTTTTGAACACCTCCAGGGATGGTGACTCCACCACTTCCCTGGGCAGCCTGTTCCAACGTTTAACTACTCTTTCAGTAAAAAAATTCTTCCTCCTATCTAATTTGAACTTGCCCCGGTGCAACTTGTGGCCATTTCTTCTTGTCCTGTCATTAGTTACTAGGGAGAAGAAGCCAACACCAGCGTCACTGCAGCCTCCTTTCAGGTAACTGTAGCAGGCAGTAAGGTTTCCTCTCAGCCTTGAGGTATGGCCTCACCAGTGCCGAGTACAGAGGCACAATCACTTCTCTTCTGCTGAACACACTGTTTTTGATATAGGCCAGGATGCTGTTGGCTTTCTTGGCCACCTGGGCACACTGCTGGCTCATGTTAGGCCAGCTGTCAACCAGCACCCCCAGGTTCTTTTCTGCCAGGCAGCTTTCTAGCCACTGCTCCCCGAGCCTGTAGTGTTGCAGGGGGTTGTTGTGCCTGAAATGCAGGATCCGGCATTTAGTCTTATTAAACGTCCTACAGTTGACTTTGATCCATTGATTCAGCCTGTCCAGATCTCTCTGTAGAGCCTTTCTACCCTCAAGCAGATCAACACTCCCGCTTAATTTCGTGTTATCTGCAAACTTACTGAGGGTGCACTCAATCGCCTCACCCAAATCATTGATGAAGATGTTAAGCAGGACTGGCCTCAGCACTGAGCCCTGGGGAACACCACTTGTTGACCAGTCACCAACTGGATTTAACTCCATTTACCAGAATTCTCTGGGATCGGCCATCCAGACAGTTTTCAACCCCGTGAAGAGTACACTTCTCTCAGCCATGAGCTGCCAGCATCTCCAGCAGAATCCTGTGGGGGACTGTGTCAAATGCTTTACTAAAGTCCAGCTTTTCAGCCATCTACTAGGCATGTCACCTTGTCATAGAAGGAGATCAGGTTCATGTTTCATGAGAAAACAATAGCTCATGTCTGGAAATCAGTTTTCAGTTGAGGTAGAATGATGTTAGGCTTTCACTTTTCTTCAAAATGAAAACCAGCAAGATAAACAGGAACAGATGAGGCCTAAATCTGAATGTGAAATGGGGCATGGGTTTGTGCAGGTGTTCATTTGTGACTGTGTCATGTGGCTCTGACCAGTGCTCAATGCAGGACTGGACACCTTTTAGCTTTATTTGACCTTTGCCAGACTGGAACATAAAAAACAATCACAAGTGTTTTTTCATGTTTGTTTTATATCTCTGAAATGAATTTTTGTGTTTTGTTTGTGTAGTTTAGTAAAACATCATAAAGAAGGTCTTATATATATTTATTTCTTTGTTAATTTAGGGACTCTGTGCTAAGTATCTGAATAGCTCTAATTCAGGTTTTAATGGGTCAGCATTTACTCTGGTGGAAATTGGCCTTTTTCACAAGGTAGAAGTTATGCAGCAGCAGCATCTGGGCTACCTCAAGTATCTGGGCTACCTCCTGTTCCCTGCTGCTGCCACCAGAATGAAATTGCCCCTAGAAAGGAATGCTTTTCTTGAGCATATATAGATCTCTTTTTGAGGATGTGGAATGTCTAGCATGCCCAGAACGTATGTTAGACCCTTACAAATTAGCTGTGGGTTCAGTGCATACAAAATAACTCTGACCTGCCAGTGGTGCGCTGAACTCACTATGTCTTAACTCACCTTAATATCTTAAGTGCCTTATTTCCATCTAATATGTAGAAGTATGGGGGCCCATGGTTGCCCTCTAGACTAAAACTCAGGAAAAAAGGTGAGTTTTTTCCTCCCTTCCCCCCCAAAAGACGGTAAGATTTGCTTCACCCAGCACTCTTTTTTCCCAATCCTGCATAGATTGCTACTGTTCTGTGCA
>JAAGNO010030125.1:174573-184933 GCA_033439905.1 Ceryle rudis | reverse complement strand
AAAAAAAAGAAAAACCTAAGGAATTTGTTGGATTATTTGTCCATTTTAGTCAATAAAAAAGACAAGCTTCATTATTAATTTCCAAATAGGAATAAATTATTTTTTTTACTTAAAGCATCAGAAGTTGGACACCACTGTCAATATCATAGTGATTTCTTTGTACATACAGTAAGAAACAGTACTGGTAATTGAAGTGATAGTCTGGTAGTAACAAAGTGTGTCATGTAACATTTTTTTTTTAATTTTTTGCAATGCAAGTATGAAGGACAAGGAAAGAATGTATCCACTTTATTCAGAAACAGTCATTTTTACCTAGTTTAATAAACACATCTGTTAAAGGACTCAGTTTATCTCTTTCCAAAGCAAGTTAAGTCAAACACATGAAATAAGTTTTGGACAATTGTATGCTTTCCATTTTCCACTGAATGTTGCTGATACTTTTCATTACAATTCTCTTTAATACAATAAATAAACAAACAAACAAAAACCCCAAACAAACAAACAAAAAGAGAGAAAAAAGAAGAGATATCTTGAAAACTGTTGTATTATTTATTATAAAATGGTTTCATTTAAAGATTCTAAAGTAGAGTAAGGCCATCATGATTTGGTTCCTTACTTACAGTTTCATTGCCATTAAATCCTCATTTTATTGTAATACTGGAGGGTGTGGAGTGGGAGGAAGGAGGAGAGATTTAAAGGGTCTGTATTTTGCATTATTTGCTTTCATTTTCTTTTCCTTGCTTAGTTGTTGAGAATGTATATAGTACCCTGAGGGAGTTGGACTATGTAGTCAAAGAAGTGAATGATACCCTGGAATGCAGAATTGAAAGAATTCTGGAGGATATGTCGAACACTGCTCTGATCGTTTTGCCAGAAGATGAACCTATAGATGTGCTTTCTTTCCTGGAACAGACAGAAAAGCTTGCTGTCTCCACTGCTCACAGACTGTCTCAGTAGGTTTATTTGTTGCATAGATTTGAAGGCCATATATGGGAGGGAGCATTTATGTATTACTTTTTTATGCATAGAGACTTTACTTTTATCATTTCATTTTATTACAGTACGAGTCTAGTGCAAAATTATAGTCTCAGTATGCAGGGAGAGACTCCCAAGTATCTTGCATACAGCAGGTGCAAGATTACATCTGTAGTGTTTGTCATTTCCTATTTTTCTTCTTATGGCATTCTAATCAGTAGGAAGAAAAAATGAAGATGGATGAACTGAAATGTCATCCCCATATTAACTGCTTGATTCTTAATGCTAGCTAGCTTATATAAGACTGCATCATCCCAGTGCTGCAAATTTTTTAGCCTGTGCTGATTTTCCAGATTATAGCAGAATAGTTATTGAGTTCTTCTCCCAAAAGATGTTTATGTTCAGTGTGCAAAATAAGATACCTTCTCCTTCATTTTTTGGTTTTTTTTATTTTACTGATTCTGATTTTACAGATTATCTCACTGTATCATCATGATAAGCCTGTTTTATGAACTACAGCTGGAAAATAACTTCTTTAATGATTATGAAGTCCAGTCGACTCAGATATAACAAATTCTGACAACTAGGTTTCTTGATAGTCTGCATATCTAAATGCTTTACATTCTTTGTATGCCCAAGCAATAGGAGCAAACTGAAAAGCATAAGGGTATATATATCCCTCCACATACAATCCTTCACAGTACTTCAGGACTGGGGATGTGTGCCTGGAAAACGGCAAAGAGTATTCCATGTGTTTGACTGTAAGGTTGTTTTTGTAGACAGAGTCAGCAAGTGGAATGCTCTGCATACGAACTGATAGATATTCTTAAGCACAAACTGAAAGCAGATGCTGGGAGAACTCTGGAGGTAAGAAGACCTCTACAGTGTGAAAAGTAGCTTTTTATAGCCTAGATACTTGATATTTTACTTACATGCTGGATAACATGGTTATTTTCCTGAGATTTTCCCTTTAACTCTCCAGGATTCATTCACCTGTACACATCTTGACATGAAACAGAAAACGCGCTGCCAAGAATGCCTGTCCTGTAGTTGCTATAATCTGATGGGGCAGCTTTGTCAGAAGAATACTGACTCTCTGGTCAGATGTGAGTCTGTCTTTTTCAAATACGTTTAATTGTTTAATATCACTCTCAGATTTTTTTTTCCAAAGCTTTTCATGGAAAAAAATATAACTTCACTTAAAAATGATTTTTTTCTAGGCATGAAGATTTCTTTAGAGTCCTTGAGACATCGATTGCGTGTTGACTCTAGGTATCGGATGACCAAACTTGTAGACACTCAGAGAGTTCCTTTGTTCAAAGCTGAAATTCAACTGGCTCTTCCAAATATTGTCTTGAGACCAAGTCTTGAAGATATTCAGGTAACAAAATAATTGCACATCTTATAGAATCATAGAATGTTTTAGGCTGGAAGGGACCTCTAGAGGTCATCTGGTCCAACCTCCCTACACAAGTAGGGACACCTCTATCTAGGGCAGGTTGCTCAGAGCCCCATCAAGCCTGACTTTGAATGACTCTCAGTTATTTATGGTAAAACATTTATAAATGCATTGTTTAAAAACAGCATGGGTGAGTTTAATCTGGTATAAGAACTAAAAGGATGGGAAAAAAAGAATAAAAGTCACTTGAGCTTGTGACATCACTGGGTGCTAAGGACATGAAACTACCAATCATGGTTGCTATGCAGGCTACTAGAAGGAAGTTGTTTTCCTAAAAGCTCAGTAAGTCATGTTCACAACCCTCTACTTAGAAGCAAACATTTCAAAGCAGATGCAAAAATAAAAATGAATGCCACTGATGCAGTCTGATTTGACTTCCTGGTGTCCTTAAACTCTTTCAGAAAGAGTCTAAAATGAGGTTATCAGTTTCAAATATCATTCATAAATCAGCATATGCAGTAGAGAATCGTAAAGAAAAAAATTACCAGCCTGTAGCCTCTATTTTGAATACTTTTTTAAACTTACATTAGTTCAGCAAAACTCTTACATATGTACTTACAGTATCCTATGATATCTGAAATTATTCACAAAGGATTAGTTGTTGATTTGTGGACTTTTCATTTAGCATTGTCACTATCAAAATTAGTAGTTGAATTCTTTCTCAGTTTTCATTTGCAGTCTTCATGGTGTTGTCAGTAAGAAATCAGACCACAATGCATAACTTAAAAATACCATTGATAGAGGAACTTATATAATGATTTATATAGCTGCCTCTACAGATTATAGACATCACAAATTCAGACAAATGCATTCAGGCATTCTGATGTGAGTGTGAAAACTATTATTAGTAATAATAAATAACTATGTTTATAAACAGTTTATTGGGAAATAGTACAATAATAAGTTATGATCCCCAATGATTCATAATTACTGTTCATAAAACTCGCTTACATTCTTTCCCTTACAAAATGTGTTTTGGGTGATCCTGCTTCACATTTTCTAGAATATTTCCTGTAAAGATAGAGGTATAGTTTTTCCATTTTCGTTTTGTTTGGAGGATCCCTTCTTTCTTTTTTTTTTTTTTTTCCCTCACTCTTATTTGCCATAATCTCTCTGTGTGCTCAAGGTGAATGTTTTGCTGTTTTCAGAGTGCTGTAAATAAATCAGTAAATATCATATTATCAGTAGCCAAAGATATCCCCCTGTGGAAATTTGCTTACTTACATCATAAGCAGCAGCAGGTGAGTATTTTTATTTTAACTATTTTAAAATTTTAGTATTTTGGTTAACATTCAGTAATCTCATAAGAATGTGTTCTGTACCAATCACTTTATTTGTAATCTGGTGGATCTTCCTGTTAAGTGAAAGCCCAGTTTTTCATCTCTATACCAAGTAATTGAACATAAGAGCAATAATTCATAAGTCTTATGTTTTGTCATTTTTAATATTAAAATCAAAACTTTCTTTAATAAAGATGTTTTAAAAATACTGTTCAAATATGATGATGATATTTTAAAGAATGTGTGAGAATTATCCATGGGCACTGCTAGCTCAGTATAAATTATCACTCTTCCTGAGCAAAACCTTTAAGTTAAACTTTCAGATTACATACAGCACCTATAATGCTACAATAATACAACACAAATATTTTATCTGGCATTAAAATGAACACTAAAACCTTGTGAAGGTCTGAGATACAGATAGTAATAGTAATCAAATGGTCTTAATTCTCTCCTCTGGTAATGAAATACAGATCTGCGTAGATCTGTGTTGAAAAGTGTCTTTGTAAAAATATCTTCCTATTTTGTCAATCTGTCATGAAAAACTAATCAGCTCATTTCAGTGAAAAAAACTCCATTCAAGTCCTGAAAATAAATAATAAAAAAGAGACTAGGAGTGAGTGGGTTGAATTCAGTTTCCTCAAGTAGAAGTGGTTGCTTATTTCCAAGCAGCCAACCCTCCATTGCCTCCAGGATTTTTTTTTTTTTGGCCAAGAATAGGTGTAGATTGTAATTCTACACTAAAGAAAGCAGGAAGACCTGAGCAGTTGTGTAGGAGCAGGAAACAGCACAGTCATACTTGTATATGATGCATATTTGACAGATGTCATTCAGAGATTATTAATACAGAGCTCCACATGGCATTTTTTTATAAAATCAGCTTTAACACTAGAACTATAGTTCTGTAAAAATCCAAGCTAAGAACAGGGAGTCTCCTTGTTGATGCTTTCTCTGCACTTTCTGTCTGTTCTTAGAAGTACTTATTGTGTGTGCATTATTTGGTATTCCATAATGTAAAAAAAAAATAAGGGAAAAGTATCGGACATATGTTTCTTTTTTTGTTTAATTTATGCCAGATTGAACAAGCTGTTGCTATAGAGCTGGGTGATGAGAGCAAACTCAGCAGGATGGTGGCACTAAGACCTTTAGACAAGCAGATCATCGAGCATAAGGATGTAAACAAAGTGGTGATCCAACTGAATACAATTATTTTGTCTCTTAAAACTGAAGCATCGGATCTTCTGAAGAGCTTTTATGAATTTTCAGGCATCTGGAACAAGGTTAAATCCATATTTAACAAAATATGTTGCTCTATTATGAAATCTTCTAAATAAACAGTTTTGGGTTGCATAACAAGACTGCATGCTCTGTAAGAAGTGTTGGTTTAATGGTAGACTCAATAATACCTCCTCTGTCTACACTTGTGTTCATCAGAACTTGTCAATCTTTACCAATTAAAACATCTAAGGAAGAAAGCAGAACCAAAAGAATGTTGCATCATAAAGAAGCTTATGCTCTCATATGCTTATGCATCTTTCTCACAGTGTCTTGTCTGTATAGGGTATAAAAAAAGAATAATTTAGCAGAATCTCTGGGAAATTGCATACTACAAAACTACTTCTGAATATTAAACTGACTAGTTCTTCTTCATCAACCACTGCTGAAAGCATCATTTCTATTTCTTCACAAAAATGATAAACTAGATCTAGGAAATCTTTCCAATAATGAGGGTTCCAAAGCATAAGAGAATCTGGGCTGATGGAGTTCCCTTCATTAGGAAGTGTGTCCAGTCGTATAAATAGTAAAGCTCTGAGGACTGTTTTGGCAAGAGATATTTAATGAAAAATATTTTGTGTACATTCTGACTAATGTAATTTATCTCTGTGTGGATGGATAACTACTGGTCTTACCTATCAAAGGTACTTTAGGCTGAGAAACAAGCAATCAAAACAGTAGTAATCTTTTAACTGTTCGGTATTTTTAACTTCCCCAACTTTGCCTAAACCAATTCATAGGTGACCACATTCGCACAGCTGACTCGTCTTTAGACTTCAGGCATTTTCACCTTTTTGTGGTGTCTCGGGTTCCAAATCTTAATGCTTACTTAATGCTCCAGTTTTTGTAGAAATTGTTTGAGGTAACCACGTGTTGATGGTATGTCATTTTACCCAGACAAGACGCAATCAGATTGGATGATGCAGTAGCGTGGTAATGTTTACTTTTTACTCTAATCTTCTAAAATAGTCAATCTGCTTCTTAACATTAAAACTCCACATGAGTTGGCAGTGTTCGTGTGTGTCCATCTATCGCCCCCCCCCCAGTCACTGTGGGATCACTGGGAATTGTCACTGTTAACTTATTATCAACTAGAGAAGTCCTACCAGCTTCTCAGGGACCTCACAGTGCAGACTGCAGATGAACATCATTGAGCCAAGTGAAGACCATTTATCTGTAATTCAGCTGCGAATCTAGTGCATTTATTGAGCTGGTGACACTGAAGTTCCCACCTCTGCAGATCCTGGCCTACATTATGAGAAGGAAGAATGCTCAGTGCTCTATTGCTTTGGAACAAGCTCCAACAAGCTGCTTACACCCTCTTCCCTTACATTTGTCCTTCCCAACCAAACTGCTTTCTCCAAATGGCCAGGCCATTTGTAGCTAGAAACAGCAGTTCACTATATTGTATATATATGGATTAGGGGTATCCTGATTTGTGTCAGCTTTTGAGTTACAGATAGATTTCAAGTGCTTTAAAGAGTACTGTGCAAAGAGTAAGAGTCAGGAAAAGCAGTTCAAGTGAAATAATTTGATCTTAATGCTTACATCTTAAGATCTTTTAGAGAGGGAACTTTTGTGTTTGCACAGTACCTCAGACAGCTGCATCCCTTGTAGGTTATTGTAATACCAATGCTAAATAACAATTAAAATAAACTTCTTTTATATAGGATCCAGAGGAAAAAGTGAGGGAATTTATAGATAGTAAACCAACAATGGCTGAATTCCAAACTCAAATCAAATACTTTTCTGTAAGTATTATATCTTTAATAATAATGAACAGTTCAGCAAAATTGCAGTGAAATTAAAAGCTGAACACTTCTGTTTCTCTTAGCAATTAGAAATGCAAATCAGAGAACTGCCTAATCACCATGTACTGGAATCAGTGGATATTGCGACAGAATCACTGAAAATAGCTTTAATTCAGGAATGCCGCTCAAGACAAAGAACATTTGGATTAGCTTTGAATAAAAAGTCTGCCACAGACATGGATGAAATCTATTCATTCATTGAAAATGTTAGCAAGAGATTAAGCCGTCCTATTCATGACCTTGATGATGTACGGGGAGCAATGGAAGCCCTAAAGGAAATTCGAGAGAATGAGATTAAAATTGACATGACAATTGGACCTATAGAGGAATCTTATTCTGTGCTTCATAAATACAATCTGCTCTTTCAAGATGGAAATACAGAAAGAGTTGATGGATTGGCTTATGCCTGGAAGAGCCTAAACACACAGGTATCATAGCTGTGTCATTTCTTAAATCATATATATAGCAAAGTTATTGTCAGCCTTTTCAATGTTAACATACTAGAAAAAACCTGTTTTCTTACTTAAGCCTCTGTGCTTTTTTTCGTGCCTCTTTTACACCTCTTTGTCTCCATATAGGCACTGCAGGTCGAGGACTTGCTGCTGAGGGTACAGCCAGACTTGAAAACAGATTTACTGAGTGGTGTTCAAAAATTCCAGATGAATACTGCAGAATTTTACAAAGATTATGATGAAAAGTAGGTGACCTGTGGTGCAATACAATTATGCTTCATTAGTGATTGTTCAAAAATGGTGTATCAGAAGAGCTTCAGAAAATAAACACAAACACAGCACAGCCTCAATTTATATATGACACCTGAAAAAAAAAAAAAAAAAAGCCTAATTTCATAGCAATATAAGATGGGCAGACACTCTTGCTGTCATGACTTGATTCCCCTAATTGCAATGCTGGAGTGGGCGAAATACCAAATAGCTGGGGAAAAAAATATCACATTTCAATCCAGACCCAAATTTAGGGTTTTTTTCAGGATTCTAAATGCAGCAAAGCACTTAAGGAGATATTCAAAATTAAGTACATAAGTAATGCCTTGGCTGTGATTGGAGATTCCAGTTCTGGGTATTTGTAAGTTCACCGAGTCTTACTCAGACTTATTTCTAAGCTTACTTTTGGCTTTTTTCTTTTTTTTTAATATAAATTGTGGGCTGTTTGTGCTTCATTGGACACTGCTGCAAAGAAGGAAAGACAGAATATGGCTTGCTGTGATCCGTTATGGTTCCAGGGCAATTCATGCACAGTGTATGTTTTTCAGCAATGAAGTTCACATCAGGCAGTTGACCCTAGGCATGCACTGCACACCTATCACCCATGGGCAACATGAAGCAGCTTCATGCACAGCCTCTGCAGGCTGCCTTGCTGTTCTGAGCAGAATTCAGTTCACACATAGAGCACACATTCGTGAAGGGCCATGGAGAATATATACTTTTTCGTAGGGAGGGGTTTTTGTACTGGTGTTAGAAGCATGGTGGTCCAAATGATAATCAGGTGCTTGGCTTCAACCTTTACCGCACCAGGAGTGAAACTTCTTGAAGACATGCTATCAGTGAATTTGAGTGCAAGCTTCAAGACTCTAACTATAGACACAAGGAGAATTTGCACCTAAAAGGAACCTACTAAAGCAAATTGCTAATGCGGATGCATGCATTATGCAGCCTGCAGTTCCCCTCTTGGAGTTGTCCAGAGGAATTCATGGAAATATTCTGTGGCTGCTACCAGTGGTTGGGGTCCTGAGAGCATTGCCCCTCTTGGAGGTTCAGCTGCATGGGTTCAGGGCCAACTCTAAGCTAGTTCATTTGAGGCTTTTGCCCTCCCTTCTTGACAGAGCACTCCCAAGCAGCTCTGCTGGGAGGCCTCAGCACAGCTGATACCCCTTCCTGCAGGATCTGCATTTAAGCTGCAACTTCAGTGCTTGGTGCCCTGACCTACAGCTCCATCTCTGTCACAGCTATGCCCGTGTCTGACCATGGACCCTACTGAGCTGAACCTGCATCCCAACACAGAGATTCACTTCTCACCCTGATCTTAGACCAGCTTGGTAACCACTGGACTGTGTCTCATCCCAGTTACCTTCACCAGACCTGCTCCTGACCCTGATTTGCTGACTACCTTTCCTGCTTGTCCTTAGTTCTGGGTAATTAGTGTGGACTTGTCTGAAGATCTGGACTCTTGACTACTCTTCCCAGGCCTGCCTTCCTCTTCTTGCTCAGGTGCTGTGGGACCAGGCCCTAGTTGCCTCTGCTGGCCATGTTACTGCTTTCATCTCCTGGTTCTATGTTCCTTGCTAAGCAGCCAGCCTGCACTGCTCTCTGATGCTCACATGCCTGTATTTCTAGAAATAACCATGGCACAACAGATATTACATACTTACAGTTCTCATCCCAAAATACTATGATGTAGCCAAGAAGTGGTCCCACTGGGGATTACACCCAGTCTTCCAGCTGATATGTACTTACTAGGGCAAAATAATTTTTTTTTTTTGAGTACTTAATTATGGCTCTAGTACTGGCTACCACAGTTTTCATCGCTGAATTTTATAGCTGTTCTTTCCCTTTTTAAGACTATAAATTAGAATAATCATAAAAATGTATTTTACAGAGGGGAAAAAAATACACAATAAAGAAAAAAAACATTTGTAGAACTTTTTAGCTGCTTGTAATATGTATGGTAACCCAGATGTATTTTAATAGTAAATAAACTGGGCTTTCTTTTAGGCACTGCTCAATATGTAATGCTGGGACACTGAAATATTTTGCATTTTCTATTTTAGTGTCTTTTGTGAAAATTTCTAGAAAAAATGTTAGAAAATATTAGATACTGTTCAGTGAGTCAGGTCTGAGTTCTGTTGTGCTTATCTGTGAAACATGTATGGTTGATACTTGCACTGAATGTGCTTTGGGTTTTTTACAGGGGCCCCAGTGTGGAGAATGTTCCTCCCCAGGAAGCAAGTGACAGATTACAGATCTTTCAAGCCAAATTTGATGAACTATGGAGGAAGTATATCTCTCTTTCTGGTGGGGAAGAATTATTTGGTCTTCCTATCACAGGTAATTTCTCAGGGGATGTGGATGCCTGGTCCTAGGCTGTTAAATTCTTCTTCTGGGTCCTGCTAAATACATTCAAGGCTGGATTCATTGTAGAAAAATTCCTTGCAGTAAATTATTGTTATCTTTCCTATGAAAAGCAGCTGTGTGAAACTGGCTCTCAGGCTGCTCATACATAAACATCAGGTGGAAAAATACTGCACTGTTCCTTGTATCTCAGGGTCCAGCTGCTTAGCTCTCTTGCTTTTTCTATTCAGAGCTAACTGCATCTTCTGTCTGTATTCCATCATGTCCAAATGTGGGGAACATGTTCCTGAAGTACTCAGGTTGTCCCTGCTCCAGATATACCATGAATTCCCTTGGACTGCATGACTGATCTGTAATATCTTTATGCCTCCTAGTCAGACATATTTTGAGTTTGGAAGACCATGGTGTGAATTAAAGTTATAGCAGATTATATGATCAGCACTTGGATTTGTCCATATTAAATTGATTACATTT
>JAAGNO010030125.1:157883-173050 GCA_033439905.1 Ceryle rudis | reverse complement strand
TTCCACATTAAATGAAAAACAAGTATTAGGTGAAAACTTGTTTTGCTGAAATCAAAGGAATTTTTATACTGAGTTGGAAAGATGCATCTTCAGTTTTTCAACAACTAGAGCTGAGTCTGCAAGACTTCCTGACCCAGCTTGTAACTTCTCTCAGAGTGAGGGTTTCATGAACCAACAGAATTTGGATTATTTCCCCTTTGACAGCTTTCTCTGAATTCTAATTCCTGGCACTGGAGTATGGACAGAATTGCTGCAAAAGGGGAATTTTGTTACATGCAAAAGTGGAGACTTTATATGCAGGTCTCAAGTATTTTGTGCATCCATTCCTTTGGAGAAGCTATCTGTACCGGTCTATGTGCTACTCAATGGGAATTAGAGACTATACATAGGAACCAAGTTACATACAGAAGTTTGAAAATAAATGTGCAAAATTTTAATGATGTGCATATCCACTGAAAAAAAAGATGTGATATGTCTCTGTTTTCTTTCTTCTTTTATTATTTTTGCATAAGCATTTTCTTTCCCTCTTTATGCAATGGCTCTGATTACTTTCTCAGTGAGTTCTGTTGAGACAAGTTCATAGTCAATGTAAAGAGCTTTCTTTTCTGCAGAGCCTCTCTTCTGAAGCAGCCAGCATGTGTCTGCTTTTGCTTCACCAGTAGTTCTGATCAGCTTTTAATTTTTGATTCTCCAGTGTGGCTTGAGAAAGATTTCAAATACATTATGGTGTTGTTCAAGAGACTGAGATCAACTGCGTGTTTTTCATCTCATCCCAAATCTTTTAAAAACTTAGGAAAAGTTACTTGTGCTCAGGCTTTTTAGTCATATGGTATCTTGAGTATGTCACCATTTTATCAGGGCCCATTTCTGTACACACTGAAGGAGTGGGGTGGAGATTTTCTCTGAGTGAACTGTCTTCTGGTAATTACTTTGAAAAAAAAATTGTAAAAATGTATGTATATGAAATACAGTTCTCCTGGAACTCTGAAGTCATCCTTATGTGACAACAGTTTTGAAAGTAATGTGTTTCTCTTTGTACCTTGCACATGACTTCCCTCCTCCCGCTCCATTTTTGAAACAAGGTTGACACCAATAGGCAGTAAATATTTTTTTGTAATAGAAATCTAACCCAGGACTATCCTTCCTTGGGCAGGTTTGCTAGCATTATTGCATCACACTATTCTTTTTAAGATGGAGAAATGTAAACAGTGTACAGGAACTACTCACAGAAAGAAGTAAGAAGGTATTCTGTGTTATGAAAGGAGCAGGAATACTGGAAATGCAGTTAGTATCTTAGCATAATTGTAAAGATATGCATAGTTATTTGCTGTAATGTTCTTTCTTGCTGCCCCTCTTAAAAATAGTAATATAATAGAAAATGTAGAATCTTTAAAAGAAAAGTCACAAGAATAAATGTAGGTGCAAATAAATCCATTTACAAACAGATAAAAAGGATAAATATTTAGAGAAAACTCATGTGGTAGAGAGCATTATAGAATTTCATAATAACAGCTAGAGAGAAATTTCCCTTTAAGTTTTACTGTAATACAGTGTTAAGAGAAAGTCCATAAATTTAAGAAGAAACCTGATCAACGGAGTAGTTTTTTAACCTAGTGTGTAACTCATGGATCTTGTTGTAGGAAGACATTACTGAGACCAAGACAAAGAAAAAAGGTATCTGTATAAAAAAATGAGCAGCTTCCGTTACCAAGCTAAGACAATTGCCAGCCTAAGACAAAATCTGTAAGAATGTTACTTGTTGTGCCTTAGCATAAAACCAGCCAGGAACTGCCTCTTAAAACTTTATAGATACATGGCGGAGTGTAATTTTCCATTCTACAGTGCTTTTCTCTAGCATATATAATACTATTTATTGTTGGATTCAAGATGAAAAACTGCAGTGATTAGTGCAGTGCCATGACAGTATGCATATGTTCTTCTACCTCTTAGCAGCAAGCGGTGAAGAATTCAGACACGCTCCAGCATTCTGTGACAGACCTGTCTGATTTTGAGCTGTGAAAAATGGAGGATTTCTTTGAAGGAATTTTTCCTTATGGATTGGTTTTATGCAGATTTTAATTTCTGACATTGAGCTGTAAGAGAACTGCTGTCATTCTTTGGTCCATAGCTTTGGCAGATGAAAATTGACATGACTTGTTAGAAGCAAGTGGAGCTGTGACAGTTCGCAGTAGAAGAGGTTCTTTATTTCCGATTATTCCTTTCATCTTCAAATTGTACATAAACAAAGATTTTTCTTTAAATGTCTTTTTGTATAAACTAGGTATAACTTTGACTGAACAGTAAATATTTTTCTGTTTGCAAGCAGGTCAGTGTTAATTTAGGATGTATGTTGTTTTGCTTGAAAAAAATATATGCCGTTTAATCCTTTTTTCCGCTTTACAAAATCAGGTGCATTTTCAAATTTTTAATAAAACAATGACAGTGCAAAAGTTTAAGTTCAGATATAGGCTTGTACATGAAATTAACCTCCTTTAATTCAAACTGAAATAGAAACCAAACCATTCTAATGTGACTTTTTACTGTCTTTAGCAGTGTTTCATGCCTGAAGTCAGAAACAATCATCTATATATTATTTTGCCAACTTGCAACTGAATTTTTATTTACAGTCTATTGGCCCACTGGTTAAAAAAATGAGAATATGTTATACTATCAAATGATGGGTTGTGATTACTAAGAATAAAATATTTCTTCTTTTTTGTGCTTTTTAAAGGATCCGTAAGTTACCAAAAGCATTGAAGGAATGGCAAGCTTTTCATGACCTAAAAAAAAAAGTTGATGACTTCACAGAGAGCTGTCCTTTGCTTGAAATGATGGCAAACAAAGTATGTTCAGTATGATAATTTGAGATAAGTTTGAAAAACTCTGTTGAAGACTATGTTGTATGACTCTAAGATGCTTTTCATAATTCTTTTTTAAAGATAAGAGTAGCTATATTATGGCAAAAATGAAGTTAGGCTTAGTTTCAGAAAAGTAAACCAAAAGACTTCAAAATGTGATTATAATAACTATTAATGCTTTCAATGGAATGAAAATCAAGGTTCTTCTATTTGTTTAACAAATGCAGAGCAAAAGTATGAGAACGTTCTAGTCCTAAAATTAGTACAATTTTTAAAAAAATCTTCCCTAATTTCTATGGATGTTTCTAGGCAATGATGTCACGACACTGGGAAAGAATTGCACAAGTAACAGGGCATCACTTTGATGTTGACTCCGAAAATTTCTCTTTGAAAAACATAATGGATGCCCCTTTATTAAAATATAAAGAAGATATTGAGGTACAAACAAACTTTTCTGTTTGTTTTCAGTGAATAACTTGTGATCTGGCACTCTGTGCTTTTGAAATCCTGTTTCTATTCAGCTTTATAACATTAAAAAAATTGGCTTTAGTTAGATACTTCTTTTGAAGAATGGAGTTTGATATCTGGTATTAGCAGTGATGGTCAGTTTATTTCCTCTTTATTCTGGAGAAGGATTAAATGGATACGTGGTATTACACTAATCCTTCCGTAGGAGGAATTCTGTTGTTTTAAGAGTAGTGTGTTTCTGTCATGCTTCTGGTTTAGGGCCTGTCTACTTTTCATTTTTTTCTTCCTTTTAAATGTCTTATCAGAGACAAAAACTGGTTGATGTAAGTCTGATCCTGTTAAGTGTTCAAAATCCTTGGAACAGAGTAGAAGAGGATATGGGTTTAGAGGAGAACGAGATTCTTTTGTATTTTAAAAGTGACTCTTCACAAGAGCACAGAGAGGTGAGAAGACTTATGTAGTAAGCACAAGGCTCTGCCCCCTCCATTTTGGGGACAGTAGTTATGTAGCAAGTCCATTAGCTTTATGCTCATTACCTTTTATAAGAACAAAGTGTAGCTAAAAATAAAGAAGGAAAAGCCCAGCAGTATCTACAGGGGTTTCTTTTTTTTGTTCTGTGGTCCCTCCAGAGTAGCGAACCAGATTTGTCATGTTCCACAAAGGAACACTTCTAAAACAAAAACATTAAATCAAAACTCTCCTATATCTGATTTCCAAACAAGAATTTAAGCCAGGTGAAAGGTTCATAGTTACAGCCTTGCATTCGAGGAAAGATTTTAAACCTGTGATGGAATCCAGTATATTCCTGAATCTGAATTTGAGGTCCAGTCTGAGTAGCTACTTTCCCTCTCTGATGCAGTAACCAATTTTATGACAGTCCTGTCCTCACTGTCTTGAAGATGTAGCAGGCAGTCATGCTGTTGGTGTATGTTCTATTCTTGTACTGTTTATTGGTTTTGATTGGTTATCTGTATTTTCCTTAAACCCCTCTGGAGGTATATTTGACTTCAAGTTTTAATACATGAAGAAGGCAAATCCTGCCCACAAATTCTCTGAGTCAGTGAATTTTCAAAAGTGTAAGGTGCCAGTACTAGTGAAGTTGGCATGTAGCCCATAAAATGTTCCAGTTGCAAGTAGTACTATAATATAATATAGTTTGTAGTACAGTAATTTTGAGGTCTTTCAATGTGTATTTTCATTAGCTAGAACTTACACTGAAGTCTGGATCTAGCCAATGAATTTTAATTGTCTTTACAAGTGTGCATTATATTAGCCTTAGAGGAATGTAATTTACCATCATTTTTACACAGGATATCTGCATCAGTGCTGTTAAAGAAAAGGATATTGAGGCAAAATTAAAGCATGTCATCAGTGAATGGAGTACTCATGCTTTCAGTTTTGGCCAATTCAAAACTCGAGGAGAACTCCTTCTGAAAGGATCAGATATTTTGGAAAAAATATCTTTGGTGGAAGACAGCCTCATGATATTGGGGTCGCTCATGAGCAACAGGTACGAAACTTAATAAATGCACATACTGTGTAAATCTAATCAAGTCCCAGAGTAAATAGTGATCATCTCAGGTTCTTTTCCACTTTCACTCATGTTCATACAGATATAATGCACCATTTAAGTCCACTATACAACAGTGGGTTCAGAAGTTGACCAATACTGCAGAGATAATTGAAAACTGGATTACTGTACAAAACCTCTGGATTTACCTTGAAGCTGTGTTTGTTGGTGGAGACATTGCAAAACAACTGCCTCAGGTATGTTGATTTATGATAACTATACATTCATGGGAATGTGTTGCACCAAGAGATTAGCCACATCACAGAGTTAGCTTGCCAATGCATATAATGCATGTATGTTTTGTGTGCTGTGCATAGGCAGTTCAGAAGAAGCTTTGCCCAACTGGGGTCTGTCTGGCTGAACTGCTTAGCATTTAGTCAAATGTACAGGAACAGGATTGTTTGTAAGTCAGGCTCAAATTTTCCTGTCAGTTTGCAATATTAGTGAGTCATATGATAGCACAGGGCACCAGACTACTTAATAGTACAAAACTGATTTATCACTTTTGCCATATATGCAGACATCCCTTTTTCATGTGCACACATGCTTATAGGCTCTAAATTATGTAATAATAGAATGACAGATTTTCTGTGTGAATTCTGTACTTGCTAGGACTCAGTATAATGAAGTACCACAGAGAGATGCTGCAAGACCTGGGCAGCTGCATGTGTGCTGATCTGTGTGAGCTACTGCAATCTTGTCAGAAGGCAGTTATGACCTTCTGTGATGGCAGCAGCAAAAGAGTTAAGGAATGATCTGATTTCCTGCAGGAGAGAAAGACCAGAATAAGTCATCCACTCTGTTGTGTCTCCTAATGACAGGCTTTCATATAGTTCTAATGCAGTACACTTTAGTAGCACTGGGTTAACCAGTGCTGCAACTTAACAAACCCGTGATTATTGGAAAATCATTAAATATGAATTTATTTCAGGCCACATCTTTTATTTCCAAAGCTAGCATTAATTTTTGTAAGTTAAGTAAAGGTTTCCTAGTTGTTATCTAAGATAATACTTTTGGGTTTTTTTTTAGTTCATGAGATTTTTATATTGTTAATGCTTATCAGAGAATCAATAAGCAGGTTTTGCAGATGAACAAATGTTGCAGCACAGCTGAGGCATTTGATAACTGCTAAAGCCACTTTGTACAAGGATGAATGACGCATGAACCAATATTGTGGAAAAAAGCACATGTGGTGACTGTCTTTAAAGTAGGAAGAGAAGGAACAGCTTGGTGGAGGAGTAATGATAAATGAGTGGGCTTAATTGCAGTTCCTGCATGAATACTGCAAAAAAACCCCAACCCCCTGTCTGTAAGCATCTGGAAGTTAGCAAGGAGATGAATAACAGTCAGTGCAAAACCTGTCAAACAAATCTAATTTATTTTTAGGATGGGCAACAAGCTTTGTGGATAGAGGAAAAAGGATAGGAGTTGCTGCATATCTTGATAGGTTTTTGCCATTGTCTCTCATAATACTATCAGAAAACGAGATTTAGATTTCTGGTATGTAAAATGCAGGCAGAAATGTGGAATGCATAAACAGCAATAAAAGATAACTAGAATATTGTACCTGGATTTGGCCAAAGGAACACACAGACAAATTTGAGAGAGCACAGAAGAGGGTAACAAGAACGAGGAACTATCCAGGAAGGATGATGCACAAGAACAGATTCAACAAACTGTGTCCAGTTCTGGGCCCCCCAGTTCAAGAGGGACAGAATTGCTTGAGAGAGTCCAGCACAGATGGATGATTAAGGGAGTGGAGCATCTCTCTTGTGAGGAAAGACTGAGGGAGCTGGGGCTTTTTAGCTTGGAGAAAAGGAGACTGAGGGGTGTCCTCATCGATGTTTATAAATACATAAAGGGTGAGTGCGAGGAGGATGGATCCAGGCTCTTCTCGGTGATGCCTGATGACAGGACAAGGGGCAGTGGGTGGAAGCTGAGGCACAGGAAGTTCTACGTAAACATGAGGAGGAATTTTTTCACTGTGAGGGTGACAGAGCAGTGGGACAGGCTGCCCAGGGGGGTTGTGGAGTCTCCCTCTCTGGAGATATTCAAAACCTACCTGGACGCGTTCCTGTGTGATCTGGTATAGGTGATCCTGCTCTGGAAGGGGGGTTGGACTGGATGATCTTTTGAGGTCCCTTCCGGCCCCTTACATTCTGTGATTCTATGAAACTAGACTTGTTTGGCTTGAAGGAGAGGAAAAACTCAAGAAAAGATAGAAAGAAATAAAAAAATGAGTTGCCCTCAACAGGAAGAAACAATGTGTTCTTTATGAATATAATAAGAAGTAACTGGTGTACAACCAAGAAAGATTAAGTTTAGATGTTAATACAGAGTCACCAGTAGCAAAGATTGACTGAAGAGACTTCTGAATCTCCAGCACTGAGCATCTTTAAACCCAAGACAGAGAGATGTTTTTCAAGAGTAGCATGGGTATGATCCTGTCTTGTGACAGACAGGTGGCTTTGGATGGTCTCTTGATATCTCTTCTACCTCTCAGATAATTTATGATTCTATTAACATGTCATTTATTGTAAAGAGCTTTTAAAGTCAATGTACCTAGTGTAGAAAAATATTTGTTCTCCAGCTTCCAGTATTTGAGAATTTGTCTCCCTTTAGCTACAATACCTTACAAGTGCAACAGCTTCAGACTACTGTTTCTGTTTGTCAGGCATTACAACTAACAACTTACTCCTTATAAGCTGTGTGGAACAGCCATTACATGACATTATGTATTGCTATTAGGAAGACTGTAATTTCTGAGTATGCTACTGTTTGAGTTTTCTGGTGTGTTTTAGAGTCCTTTTATATAGACAATTTTGGTGCCCAACACAAAGTAAACATCATTTCCAGAGCTTTCCCATTGTACTCTTTCTCTTGCAATTTGAACTCTGGTCATTATAAGCACTGATCATTACAAGCATGCCTGTAAATATTCATACATTAGTCCTACAAAGAGGACTTGAACAGCAAGGGACAGACAGACTGTTCCCCTGTCTCATGGAATTATTTAATTTTTAGAATTTGACAATCATGAGGAAGATCTAATGCATTTTTCATGTACTCCAGGAGGCCAGAAGATTTCAGAACATTGATAAATCATGGCAGAGAATTATGCAGAGAGCCCATGAAACATCAAACATTGTGCAGTGCTGTGTCGGAGATGAGACCTTGGCACAGCTATTACCACATTTGCTGGAACAATTGGAAATCTGTCAGAAATCACTGACTGGGTATTTGGAAAAAAAACGGTTAATATTTCCAAGATTTTTTTTTGTATCTGATCCTGCTCTTCTGGAAATCCTTGGTCAAGCATCTGATTCCCACACTATTCAGGTACAAGTAATAAGGCAATAATGTTCTTATGGTAAATATTAGTAAGGGAGGACCATGGAGGGTTTTGTTATTTAGCTAGAGAGAATTTCTTTCACTTATGGAAAGATTTATAGACTTTTCTAATACAGGATGTAATGGCAAAGTAAGAATGTTATATCAGATCAGTTTATGGATCTTTTTTTTTTTTCCTTCTGATTCTGTTGTAGGCACATTTATTAAGTTTGTTTGACAATGTTAACCGAGTGGGATTTAATGAAAAAAACTACGACCAGATTTTATTGTTCGAATCTCAAGAAGGCGAACAGGTCAATATTATTGAACCAGTTTTAGCTCAGGTAATGGAAGTATATATTGCAGTTTTTCATGACTTGATTTAAAGTGGATTGATGTTTTAGAGACCAACAATATTGCATCATGCTATTATTTGACTAGCTGAATGAAAAACTTCCAATGTGATCAGTAAGAGCAAAGGCCAGAAAGGACAGGACATTTGTGTCATTCTGTAACAATTACTTTACCTGTTTTTCCAGCAGTACTGGTGTAAAGTGCCAAATCCATCACGTAACTCTAGAAAGACAGTAGTGCAGGAGGAGAGGAATCATTTACAGAGAACAACGGACTGCAAAACAAAATCGCATAGGGCTTTTTCTCCTTGTGAATTATTCATAAACTAATTTTTGAAAAGTGCTTTCTTGTTTATTTCAGGGCAATGTGGAATTCTGGCTAGGTCAGCTGCTGAATGGGATTAGGAAAACAATCCACACCATCATTAGACAGGCATCAATGGCCATTAGCGATTCAGGATTTAAGCTGTATGACTTTCAGGCAATGTTTCCTGCACAAATAGGACTTCTGGGAATTCAAATGATCTGGACCAGAGATGCAGAGAATGCACTGAACAATGCCAAAACAGACAAAAAGGTAGTATTTAATGAATCTTTGGGGATTAATTAAAAGCATTGCTTGGAACAGTGCATATTGTGAAAAATTAAAAGTAGTGTGTAGGAAAAAGCACAAAATTCTATTTAAGTAACCAGAGTAACAAATAAACTAACAGGGAAACAGAGTGATAAAAAATGTTTTAAGAGGTCACACCTCCTCATCATCCCCCTGTGTGTGTGCTTTAGAATTCCTTATCCTGTGATTTTCTCTGTTGTTCTGTTAGCACAGTTGTCTTGGGAAAGGACAGTTTCTTTATATGGAAATATAGGAAATCTTATCCTCTTATTTTCCCCAAATCAAATTTGGAAAGAAGAGCTCCAAAAATTTGGGGAAATAACTGCTTCATGGGCATTGGCCCGCTGTAACAGAGTGTATTAGATTATTCAGTTGATGAGCTCTTTTTTTTAGGCAAGGGCAAGAATAGAAACCATTTGGAGAGGCACTGGTTTATTCTCAAACATGTAGCAAAGATGCTGTTAAGACCAAGATATTATTACTAACACTGAACCTGTGAAGGAGGAAGGAGAGAATGTGAACTAAAGAACTACAAATTACTATTAATCAATAATATACAGTGAGGCTGGACTAAGAACTAGTTTCACTATCCTACCATAAAAGCAAATGCAAGGGAACAGTACTATGCTCTACTTTGATACTCTCAACTACAAAGACCAATTAGTGCCATATTTTCTGCATTGTTTAAAGGGCATAAATCTGCTTTTAGGCCACTCCAGTTCGTGTACTGGTGATGCAAAGATTCTTTTGCATAAACTAGAAAACAGCTTTCATTTTTTATTTTTCATGAACTCTGTGTGTGTGTTTGGGGAGCAGGGAGGTTTTTTAGTTCTCCATTAGTTTTGCAGTGGTTTTAGCATTTTTTTTTCCCTCAGCAAACAGTGTGAGTTTTAGGCTTTGCATGTATTTACATGTATTTACGGAAAGCTAGTGTGATTTTTCTCACATTTGGAACAGTATATACGAGCTGCCCTTTCTGAAACCTCAGTGCTTTAAAATTTTTTCTGTACCAGGAACATTACTGACAGAGGCTGATGCTGTTTACATAAGTCAGGACTGTATATTCAGTATTGTATTTTGTGATATTTTGTAATAGAATCTGGTGCCATGAAATAAATTAGTATTTTAGCATTGGATTCTAAAATTACAGTACATTTTCCCTCTCCTCTGGTTAGAGGATGTGATAGATCTCACCCTAAAGAGTAAATACTACATGGGATGATGTGCAGTACCTGAAATCAGAGACAGATGCTTCTGAAAATATGCAGGGATGCAATCAACTGCAGATGTAGTTTGTAGGAGAAGGAGCAACAGTCTTGGAAGAAAATCTTATGATGTGACCTGTTCATCTAGATATTGTACTCTGTTGTGCCCATAATGCATGCATGGAGGGCAGCCTGCAGAGTCACATTTAGGACTCTTCTATGTTTGCAGATGTGGTTTTTTGTTGTTTTGTTTTGATTCTTATTCTAAACTGGAAGAACAAATGATGTTTGTATTAATATTTCTATTCTGGGTATATGGAAAAGGTAATGCACAGAACGAATCAGAAGTTTTTGGAGCTTTTAAATAATTTGATTGACATGACAACACATAATCTGACAAGAATGGAACGCACAAAATATGAAACTTTAATCACCATTCATGTGCACCAGAAGGATATATTTGATGATTTGGTAAGTTTTTGAAAACCTTTACAGGGACTTTCTGTGTGGAAGTTTTTGCACATATACAGAAATTATAAACAAGTCTTGCAATTTGTTCTCTTTGAGTAGCTCTGACATTAGTGCTGTGCTGATAGAGCATATCAGATTTAGTTTGATTTCAAATGAATAACATGCAGAGGTAAGAGTGAATTTTGTATAGGTATGTTCATAGGTTCAGACTTTAGTTTTTAAAATGGTTGTTGATATCCATCACGCACAAATTCACTGTGAGAAGCGTTTAACATTTTTAGTTAAACTATTCTCTCAAATTGAAAATTTAATAGATTATTTAACTGAAAAGGAAATGGAAGAAAGGTCCCTTTAGTATTGCTATCAATCATGTGATATCCAGCCCAGCTTATATGTTGATTTAAGGTAAGAGTTATTCAAAGCCATGAGGCTCCATATATTTGAAAAGGGTAGCAACAATAACCAGAACAGATATTTTAATTTTTTTTTTAATAATTGAATTGCATCAGACTTCCTTTAGGTAAGTATATTGAATACATGAAACTAGAATTATAAAAATGGAAGTAAAATAACTTTCAAACATCTTACATCATGCAAAGGTCAATAATTCAATACTGCATAGCTTAACGTATGCATATATGTTAGATAAAAATGAAGTACATGTGTAAAGAAAGGTGGAAAATAACAACCAAATACTGCAAGTTAGAAAGAAAACTACCAGCTGTAAGGCAGGCATGGAGTTTTATCCTCTGCCTGTAATTTTACATTTATTTTTGTAATTATTTCCTTAACTGGACATTTCATTATCAACTCATTTAATGTCATAAGAAAATTAAATGTCAGAAAACCAGTTAAATTTAAAAGGTGTGTATGTGAAATAAAAGATCAGGGTCAAGTTCAAAACTGTGGAAAGAATTCTTAACTGGTACATTTAATATTATCTTTTTCTCTCAAAACATTCTATTCCCTGCTAAACATGTCTTTTTGTGATTGAGAAGAAGTAAAGGGAAATGGCTGAGAATCCAGAACCGCCTTTTCACCTTACACCATGTCTGCAAGGCAAATAATCAGGACTACAAATTCTTTAAGAGACCAGTACTTTTGAGATTAGCTGTCAAAAATAATGGATCAAGATCAGTTAATCTGCCACAAATCTAAAGATATGTGGCAAATTCATACCAAAAAATAAGTCCCAAATAAAGAACCACATTGACGGGAGACATGTACACACTGTATTCAGTGCCCACGATTTAGTATTTCTCTGAGTAATGGCACCAGATACCATGCATTATAACCAGCACTATTATTTCATTTTTTCTAAAGTTTTCTGTCATGGTTCTTCAGTATCTCTGTAAGACACAGTTCACAATCTCTGTACACAATTCAGAGGAAAATCCAAGTGCTCAAAAGGTTCAGGGCATATCATAGACAGGTTTAAAAACGTAAGTCTTGATGTCTTGACTCCTGACAGATTCTGCACTCATTCTTCCAGCTCTTCAGTTTATGCACAAAAGACTTCCCTCCCCCTCCCCCTTCCCCCCGTATGGAATTTAAGATGAATTTGCTATACAGTTTCATTTATATACTAATGATTTATCTTCTTCATTATAGGTCCGTATGAACATTAAATCTCCATTTGATTTTGAATGGCAAAAACAGTCTAGATTTTATTTTCTTGAAGACTTGGATAAATGCATTATCCAAATCACTGATGTAGAGTTCAGCTACTGCAATGAATACCTTGGGTGTACAGACAGGCTTGTTATCACTCCCTTAACTGACAGGTATTTACAAAAAGAATGCAGTGCATAATACTGGAGCTAAGACTTAATTCCTTTGACTCAGTTCCTTTATCTTTCATGACTCAGAATTCTTTCTTTGGTTGCACTATAATGCTGCAATATAACTGGTGAACAGCAGAGGCCAGTGCTCGTATGTTCAACTAGAGAAAGTAGTCACCCCTAGGAGGGGTCTTGAATTCTCTTTGAGTGTGTGCTTGAACCGTGTTTGCTGTGGTAGGTAGTGAAAAACTTGTGCTCAAGATTAATATACCTTAACGTCATATACTTCAGAAGCCTAAACAGAGCGGTTCTAAAAACAAATATGCTGCTGCTTTCAATATGCTTGTAGGTGCATGACAATTTGGGATTATGGCAAGTGGTTCTTCTGAAGTCACCCTAGAGGAAAAAAGCAGTAACTCAGGACATAATGTTGAATAACTAGTGCCAATAGGGTTTTAAGCAAGGCCTATGGAAAATTACACGACTACAAGCACAGCAGAAGCTCAAAGGGCAAAACATAAGGACAGCTTTTTGTTGATGGAGTGTTAGTTATACAGCACAGTACGAACTCCATTGGATGCATGTTTTCCTAAAGTACTTGGTGGTGCTTCAGCTGGGCAAGAGGCAGGTGTATTTTCTATACCAGTGTTCTTTTAAGTGTGGATAGGAATGTCAAAATACTGTGCACGTTCAGTCAGTTGTTGTGTGAAGAATGACTGCAAGCCGTTGAATTAATGTTGGAATTGTCTTTGCACAATCTGTGCTACTAGATTTTATTTGCTAGTGAAATTTCAGGCTTTTGCCAATTTCTGAACCAACATTACGCCCAGCAAGCTATTTAAGAGCCAAACCCCTATACTTGGATACCTGGCTTTTAATGTGTAACAATGCACCCTACTATTCCTATGCTAGACAGAGATCTGTTTGAAGCAGTAAACATGCAGTTGATTAGTGGGTATGGAGGCACCACCATACAGACAATATTTTTGTCCACTGGGAGAAACAGTATCAAGAAAATGTTGTCATTCAAAATTTGTTCACAGAATTAAAATGCAACCTAATTAGGTTACGGATTGATTCAAGGAGCTATGACATATGAGATTGAAAACGAGTGCAGGGTGACATTATTGAAGAAAATGAGCATTTTGAGTAAGTTAAAACTGTAATAATCGCAACAAAAAGAATAGAGGAATCTGTCTTTGGACAAACCTAGAAGAGCCAAACAGCTGCAGGGATTAGTGGCTGTCCACTGTCACATATTGAAAGAGTATTGGAAGCAGAGATGTTTTCTACTGTTGTCATGGGAAATTAATGTACCTAAGCAGTGTTGCATAAGAACAGATTTTTTTTCCCTTATAGGCTTTTTCATTTGAATATTTTTAATCATAGAATCATAGAATAGTTTGGGTTGGAAAGGACCTTAAATATCATGTAGTTCTGACCCTTTTGCCATGGGCAGGGAAACCTGTCACTAGACCAGGTTTCTCGAAACTTCATCCAACCTGGTCTTGAAAACATGGAGCACTCACAACTTCTCTGAGCAACATGTTTTGGTGCCTCACCACCCTCAGAGTGAAGAGCTTCCTAATTTCTTATCTAAATCTACCCTCTTCCAGTCTGAAGCCAATTACCTCTCATCCTGTCACTACAAGACCTTGTAAAAAGTCCCACCCCAACTTTCTTGTAGGCCCCCTTCAGATACTGGAAGGCCATACTAATGTCTCCCTGGAATCTTCTTTTCTCCATGCTGAACAACCCAAACTCTCTCAGCCTGTCCTTTTAGGAGAGGTGTTCCAGCCCACTGATATTTGTGGCCCTCCTCTGGACTCATTCCAACAGATCCTTGTCCCTCTTGTGTTGGGGGCTTCAGAGGTAGATGCAGTACTCCAGTTGGGGTCTCACCAGAGCAGAGCAGAGGGAGAGAATCACCTCCCTTGACTTACTGGCCCCACTTCTGTTGATGCAGTCCAGGATATTGTTGTCTTTCTGGACTGCACTTGCAGATTGTTGGCTCACATTGATCTTTTTGTCAATCAGTAATAATACTGCTTTATGGACTTGTATGAGCTTCTGAAATTTTCAGGTAATGATGTCTTTGCTTGCTGTTTGTCAGTTTGGAGTCAAGTTCTGTCTGGCTACTGATTTTATGTTTAGAAAGATTCCTGAAATGCATGACAAATACAAACTGGTGTATTTTGCACCTTACATTAAGGTAATGGGACTGAAATTGAGCACTCCAAAATATCATGGCAGACACAGACCGTATCATGGCAGATAGAAAAAAATGAAACGGATGTTCTATTTCGGACTTGTACTATGTATGCAGTTTATCCTTACTGCATTGTCAGTAGCAGATTTGTTAGGAGTGCTACTTTTTCCCTGTAAACTGAGTGCCCATTAACTCTCTACACCCACCTGAAAGGTAGTTGTAGGCAGGTGGAGGCTGGACTCTTCTCCCAGGCAACCAACGACAGAATGAGAGGGCATGGCCTGAAGCTGCACCAGGGGAGGTTTAGGT
>JAAGNO010030125.1:129516-144583 GCA_033439905.1 Ceryle rudis | reverse complement strand
TCACTGCCAGCAGCAGACACTGCCTGTGAAAACAGGCTGCTAACTTCAGACAGTGCAGTCAGTTAGAAGAACTGAACTGAAAAGTAAAATCACTGAACAGAATTAGTTCTATTCTCACTCAAACCAGGACACAGTAGTTAGCAACATAGCTTGTCTCGAGAGCATTGAGTATGGATCTCTTTTTTTCTTCAGGCTTGGCTTTAGTAGGATTAAATTTTCTCAATGCCTGTTTCTGTGGTCATTTTTGTCCTGGATATGATTCTTTCCTTCACTTGTGTGTTCAGTCCAGTGTTAGTTATTCTTCTACAACATTTTTTGCATCTGACTTGTTTCTCAGCTGAATGAAGAAGAGTTGTTACTCTATTTGTGCAGTTGATTATTTCCATCTGTGTAGTGTTTTGCACTTATCTTTATTTAACTGCATCATACATAGATCATTTATTGAATTTCTCTTGGTAATTTTGAACTCTCGTTGTGGTCTAGTTCACCAGCTTGGTATCAGCTTCAAACCTAATCAATGTTATTTCTTGCTGAAAATTCTGTTCTGTACTCAATGTGTTGTTCTCATTTGCCAGCCTGGAAAATAGGGGTGGAGGCTGGGGGAAGGTGTTGTTTTAGTTTTGTCTTTGTTTCTCACCTTCCATTTATATTCTACTTGGCCATAAATTAAATTAATTTTTCCCAAGTCAAGTCTCTTTCGTCTGTTCCCTGTAATTGGTAAATGTTCTCTGTCTTTATATTGATGCATGAGCTCTATTTAAATCTTTTCTCCCTCTGTCCTGTTGAGCAGGAATGAGAGAGTGGCAGGGTGGGCATGTGGAAGCTGGCCAAGGTCAATACACAACAGATAGTGTAAAAAAGAGTCTATGGACTTGGTCTCAGAAACATTTCTGATCAATCAGAGGGAGCAGATATTCTCCAAATCTAAGAATATCTTTATTATCTCCTTCCACGTCTGTCTTTACCAGCTAGTTTTCCAAGCAGACAGTGGAGATTTTGTAACTGAAAACCTTTACCCTGATATCTTACCTCCCTGATAGCATTCCTTCTAGGATTTGCATCAATGGTCGAAGAGGAAACACATCTGCATTTATTTTCAAATCTATGTTAACTAAGATAGAATTGTATGTTCAGGTACAAGTGCTAAAATTAATTGACTATGTCTGTATGGCTCTGCAAATAGGCAGCTGCACCCATAGTAAAAGGGAAGATATTTCAGCCTTTACCTACCTAGGTCCAAAGCTGCTTAAATACACCTCTAGGCTGCACATGGCTGTTGTCAGGAAATCTTCTGTTCTGAAACAAGTTGTGAAACCATCCACAGCAGAAAGTTGTGAAGTACAGTGTAGAATAGGCTTACAGGAAACAAACTGTATCTGAACAATTTCGGTATGTTTCTTTATATCAGCAAGAGATTGGCCATTTCAGTCATGAATCCCTCTACCATATATCAAGATATCAACAGTCCTTGTGCAAACAGAAAAACAGAGGGTGGTCTGAAGATGTGTGGCTTGCTGTTTGTGCATCTGGCAAATTATGAATTTAGGACAACAACAGAAGATGCAGCTCTGCCACAGATGACTTGTAAAAGTCGTAGTCTACCTCCAAAAGGGACACTTGGCAAGTATGGACATACAACACTGTAAAATATCTTCAGGATTTTATAGCAACATAACTGGAAATCTGGCTGAAAAGATAAAGAGCTGTGAAATTCATTGTACTTAAAGTTCATTAAATAAATAAATATGCTGTTGAATTTATTTTTCAGCCCTCTCTTGATTTTAAAGTGTTTAATCTTTGCAATACCGGGTTTGTTTATGCTTTATTTCAAGGTTCATTATGACTTTGGGCTTAGAAACATCCTGTCTGTTTTAAGAACACTTGGAGCGGTGAAAAGATCTAATCCTAAAGAGCCAGAGAAAACTGTAGTGATGAGAGTTCTGCGGGACATGAACCTCTCCAAGCTGGTACTGTAACACTGGTGATTTCCTAAAAAAGAGCATTTTGTGTGCATTTTTAGGTGTATTAATTATGCACTTTGAAAGTTCTTTTTCTTCAGCAGTTGGATACTTCATTTTGCAGGTTTTAATATGGTCTATGAGTGAGTGGAGAATGAGGATGCAGTTATGGTATAAGCCCTATTTTTCTTTTAAAGAGAGGAAAACACATCAGAAGCCATAGCTGAAAAATCATTGAAAATACCATTAGGTCCTAGGGGACCTAACCTGGTCCTGTAATTAGCTCTTGTTTTTTATTCTTTCTGCTCTAAGGAAAGAAAGGAAGAATACATTGTATTAACTTTTAATAATGTCATTAAAAATCCTTCTTAATCCAGAATTTCAATTTATACATTCCTTGGGAGTCTGTTGCCTTTTCAAACCATCATAAGAATTGCAATGAGTAAAGTAATTGGAAGTAGCTAATGCCTACATGTATAGTGTAATCTCTTTTGATATTACTATTTAAAGTATTCATCTTTCTTTTTATTGCTGTAGTTGAAAGGTTATAGCACATCTAGACTCTGTGTATTTACCTTGGGAGCCAGTTTTGTGATGGAACCAATTACTCTCTTTCTGATGTTAATCTATTCTGTGCATTGGTACATGCATTCAAACCTATAGGCATGCTTCAGTGATTTAGAGAAGGAAATAAAAAATAATCCAAGGCAAAACGTGATTTGAATAAATCTTGCTGTCTTATGTAACAAACGAAGAAATGTCTGTGTGTGTATATTGAAGAAAACGGTATTAAGATGTTAATATTTTCATAGGCTTAAAAATTTAATTTAGCAATTACTACTTGTGGTGACATTGTTTGAAATATACTTAATAGAACTAATTCATAATTATAATATTTGCTTTGGAAAATATAAGGTTTTCTACTGCCATTTTAGAAGTGGCATATTCTTGAAGATTGTTTACAGCTATAATAATAATTTCAATGAATAAGTAATGTATTTTCCCCTACTTTATCCTTAATAGGTGGATGAAGATGAACCTTTATTTATGAGTCTCATTAATGACCTGTTCCCTGGAATTACTCTGGATAAAGCTGGGTATCCTGAACTACAGTCAGCCATCCGGAAACAGGCAGAGAAAGCAGGGCTTATTTATCATCCACCATGGATACTTAAACTCATTCAGCTGTATGAAACTCAACGAGTCCGACATGGTTAGCATGCTAGATGAGGCTTTGAGAGTGCATAAAAGCAATACTTTTTTTGTATTATCTGCTACAGAATGCAGATTATTTTAATGAAAAAAAGTATTTTAAAATTGAACAGGTGTAGTTTTTAAAACCTCTGTTGGTATTTTGCTAGGAAACCGTTATGATTTTTTTTGATGTTCAATGCACATATATGAGATTTTAGCTTTCTTGTATTACATTTTAATGGGAAATATGAGTGTGGCCTTCAGTGACTGAAATACCCGTGGAACAAGTTAAAAGATAGGGTATACATTAAATTTCAGAAACATCCAATTTTGTTCAGTGTTCAGAAGAATATTGTTACTCTCAGACACAGTTCAGTCATGATGCTCATATTTAATGTTACTGTAAGATTACAATGCTGAGAAGATTACAAAAAGTAATCTCTCAAACCTTTGCTTTGGTAGATTCTACCAAACGTGCAATACAATTCCGAGTGTTGTTCTTTGTGTTCAATTCTGGCTATTTACACTGAGGAGAAATAAGCCTGCCTGCTGCTGGACCAGGGGAGCTGGAAAAGATGTCCTCTAGAGGTTCCTTCCAACTTCAGTCATTCTGTGATTCTATGAAAAAAACATTTTTACAGAGCACAGAAGTTTATCCTGTTCTAGGAAGGGTACCAAAGACAGTAGTAAACCCAAGTTTCCAATTCATAGCTGAATGGAAAAAAAATACCCCTACTTTGATATGGCCCCTACCTCCTTAACCTCTAACCACTAATGATTTTTTTAGTATATGAAGGAGGAAATATAAATGAAAAGTATCTAATGGAGCAAAGATTTATGAAGATGTCATCCTTTCTATTCTCCCTTTTCATGTCATAAGAAGAGAATAGTAAGCTTAAACTAATGGAACAAATAAAAGGAAATACTCATTTGCCTAGCACAGTCCGAGACCTTAATGCCTCAGATTCTTAGTTCAGATTATTGGTTAGACCAAAGAACTCAATGCTTGCTGCGTTCAGTGTTCCATAGCAAATCATAGCACCTATATCTATATAAAACCATGAAAGTCTTAATGATTTCAGTTATAGTTAAATGCACCTCTTGTTAGAAGGAGGTGTTTGGTCCGTAAGACACCACTGTTCCCAAAAAAACTTCAGGATCCACTGTGGCATTCTGCTTAGATGCCACTTCTCTCCACATGTTCCCGTTATTGCCAGGGGTTATGCAGCTCCAATTGACCTAATGCTTGGACACCTAGGGCCTTTCTATGAAACAACAAGTTATTGTTTGGAGGGGAAAAGGTTCTGTTTTCCTGACTTCTGTTTGTCCTGCTCATGGACGCTTGGAGAGATCACCATAGGATTTCAAGTATCAAGGAAAAAAATCTGTAAAATGCATGACTTCTTTTGGTTGAAATAGAGGCAACATATGCAAATGAAGTGCTCTTGCACACAGACACACACACTTACACATATATGTGGAGATCCAGTGCATGGATCCTAAAATCTCTTTTTGCATAACAGCTTTGACTGAAACACTGTTGAAACCATCAGAAAGGCCATTCCATTAACATTGAGGGGCTTGGATTAGATATCCCTTTATGTAATGTATGAGTATGTGATTTTCTGGGTGCTCAGACTGGGTTTGGGAACATTTAGCTCCCTTTACTTTTACAGAAATTATCAAGCAGTCTGCACTGTAGTGGATTAGGTTTGTAATGTGGGTTTGTGATTGTTTGTTCCATACCTTTGCTGAAGAGGTTGTCAAAGCCAACTAAGGGTTATGTTGTCCATTTGCCCGTAGGGTTAATAGGAGTTATCTAGCTCCCTTAGATGACTTTGGAAGTCTCAGTTTGAATGTCACATCTGCTTTTGGACAGAATGGGGGCCTTCTGAATACATGATTTAGAAAATATAACTAAAAATGATCAACGGTAGGCTCCATTTATTGTTGAAGACATGAGTTCTTTCCCTTAGGAAATATGTGTATACACTGATGAAATTAAAAGTTTAGTTGCTGTTAACAGTTTTTAGTGTACGAAAGATGTATTAAAGCATCATCATGGATAGATGCGAGAAAATATTTTTGTTACTTTTGCTTCAGAAAGAATCACTCAATTTTGTATATCATTGGGAACTACTAATTCTAACTAAATACATTTAGAAATTACTAGTTTTGTTTACCACCAGTCATGTCAATGTCATTGCATGCAAACATCAAAAAGCAGTTGTGTTTTCCAATTAGAAAAAGGAAAAGAACTGCCTGAGGGAGGATACAGACCCACATAGGCTTGCCTATCAAAAGAGAGCAGACATTTATAGAGGCCTTTTAATTTAAATTCCATTTCAGTCAACATTAACTGAAATGAGAAACATCTTTTTTATATTGGCTTTTGATAAAAATAAACCAAGGATCATTGATGCAAAGAACCATTAAAGGGTATCATGACATTTTGACATTTCATTTTAAAGCATGTTTATATTGTTTTAAGGTATGATGACTCTAGGTCCAACTGGTGCTGGGAAGACAAAATGCATTAATATTTTGATGAAAGCAATGACAGATTGTGGTGCTCCTCATAAAGAGATGAGAATGAACCCAAAGGCAATCACAGCTTCCCAGATGTTTGGTACCCTTGATGTTGCTACAAATGACTGGACAGATGGTATTTTCTCTACGTTATGGAGGAAAACTTTAAAAGCAAAAAAGGTAATAGATATTTTACCATGATAGTTATTAAGGACATTTACTGCTGTTTCCATAAGGTCTCCTTACCTGTCATTTATGTGAAAGGTCTTACGTTATAAAATCAAATGGGATAATACACTGTTAGTTTTGCTTTGTGTTTGACAAGCTCAATTTACACAAGAGTCAGAATTATGTGCATGTGCCAGAGAGCACTTGAAGTTCCATAATTAAATTGGAAAATATTTTAAGGGTTTTGCTCCCTTCTGTAAGCAGGTAATCCTACCATTTGTAGACAAACACAAGGGCTGTTTATGTTTTGACATGAGGACAGGAAAGTTAATTTTCTCCTGTCTGGTTTTATGTCATTGCCACTCTATTTCACTTGTTATATCAGAATTTGAGAGGCTTTGTAAGAAATCAATATAGGCATTTCTCAATTCTCTTACCAAACCTGCAGATGATGTTTCATGGAATCATTATTATACTCAAATCTTCTGAAGTTTCATTCTGTTCTCACTTGGAAAATGGGAAGCTTTACACGAAATACTTAGGTAACATCCCACAGGGCCTGACCGTGTGTGTGCCTGTGCCTGCATTTAATGGGAAATGTTTTCATTCACAAGGGACCGCATTATGCTTAGAACACCGCAAATTCATTTTTGTCACTCTTCCTTAATATCCTTTTTGGTGTGACATGGAATAACAAAAGGATTTAAATCAGTGAGCATATTATAAAAAGTGCAGTTCATGCTGAGCTAATCAGCACCAAATTATGACACAAGAATTATATCTGAGAGTACATTCTCTGAGATTAAGTAATGTGTACTTTTGGTCAATGTACATAAAGTTGCATGTGTGTATCTCTCCTTTTTTTAGGGTGAGCATATCTGGATAGTTTTGGATGGACCTGTTGATGCAATATGGATTGAAAATCTGAACTCTGTTCTGGATGATAATAAGACACTTACTTTGGCCAATGGAGATCGTATTCCGATGTCCCCCAGTTGCAAAATTATTTTTGAACCTCACAACATTGACAATGCTTCCCCTGCAACAGTTTCTCGTAATGGGATGGTCTTCATGAGCTCTTCAGTGTTAGATTGGAAGCCTATTTTAAGGGCCTGGCTGCAAACGCTACCTGTTACATACTCTGATGTCCTATGGAATTGCTTTAATGCTGTATTCCAGGTACTTAATTATCTCTAGCATTAATGAATGAGTGAAACTATAACAGATGAATAATTTGGATGCTTTGATTTGTCTCCATAGGTTAGTTGGCAATGAATTGTTAAATCTGTGATTATTTTATAATGCATGTTGGCAAAGCAGAGATACTCTCTCTGGCTGTAATTGTTACTGCAATTTTAATTCTTTTTAGGATACATAAAGGGATTGGGTAAACTTCCTTGTTTCTTGTAAATGTGAAGAAGTAAAATTTGTGAAGAAATTAAGCTAGATTCACCCTGGTGGAATCTTCTTAAATTTAGCTGCAATGGGAATGTATTTTGTCCATTATTTATTTTTAAAAGACACGCTATAGTTCAAATTAATTCTGAGTAGTTCTGTGGTCTGAAGCTCAGCATAGGTGGCTATAGTCGTCTCTTCTGATTTTATAATCCATGATTCTGTTCCAAAGGAGATTTTTGAGATGCAAATTCTTTGATACATTCTCTGACTAAATTGTGTTCAATCAATAGATTCAAAGGGAGAATTCTGAATGGTTTTTCTCCTCCATTTGGTCTTGGCATACTGAATCATTAAAGGGTTTTCATTAATATTATAGATGGTTGTACTCAATAGTGGGTCTAAAAGCATGATCTCAGTAGCATACTTTATCCAATGACATTAAAATTCTTATTTTTTTCTTTGGAATTTTTAAAAGAGATGGCTATTGCTTTGTGATGTTTCAGCATTATTATATTCTGTTTTCCTCAGCATTTGTGGAACAAATGCAACTTCCCTATATACCTTGCTTTCCCATTGGCTTCCTCCTGCCTGTTTACTTGTGTAATTGATTCTGGATTTCACAGGGGTTTCTCCTGTAATATTTTCCATTGCTGTTAGATTTTACAAATGCAGTTTGTAATGAACTTTGAGTGACATTTCAGAAGGTTTATTTATAAAACATGATAAAAAAAATGATTAATATAGTTTTGGAATGCCTTGAATCTTAACAAATGTCTTGTAACAGATATGTTTCATTTCAGTGCCCATTTACTTTAAAACTAATGTTTAACAAGCTACTCATTTTGTTCTATCTCCAAAACATTATGATATGACATAGTATTTACTGCAGCAGCAAGAGAAACAATTCTAATAATGAATTTTAAAATATGCTTTCAAAGTAATGCATATGTGGGTCAATTTGCTGCTTCTTTGCCACAATTCTATTTATATTTTATGCTACAACTTGCTCTGAAAACATAATAACAGCATTTAAAATACCCAAGCCTGAAGCAATAGCAATAAAGTCCAGAAAAATATGTATTTTATTAGATTGAGAGATGAAAATGCAGTGAAATATGAAGTTAGTTCTGTGCTGAAGGCTGCATTTGGAACTCTCGAAATGTAAATGAAAGCTGTCAAGCTGTCAGTTTTCTTTCACTTTTAATGACCTATCTTTGCTTTTCAAAAACCAGAAGCGATAACAGTTATTTTACAGATTGAGGATAACACTGCTTTTGTATTCAGATGGCTCTTTTTATGGTTATTATTTTCCCCCACATGAAAAAAAAAAAAAAGAATTTGTTAAATAAGATGCATTGGCAGTGGTAGTCAAGCCCCAAATAAAGGCCTCGGTGAATGTAATGCTAATATTAAGAAAAACATGGGTATAAGCAGTTTACAAACACCTGATTTTTAGAAGAAAATGAAGATTAGGCTCTAACTAAGGAGAATATATATATTAACTAAGGAGTATCAGTCATTATGTATACCTATAGAGGCCTTTTGAAATCAATCTCTATTCAACCAAAATAGATGTAAACAGCTCCTATAGTAATTCTAGTTTGCAAGAAACACACATTATTTATACTACTAAAAATAATATTTGTTGCTGGAAGTCTGCATATTGGATAAAATCATTACTAATGAAGGTACATCAAGAAGCACCAGAGAATAATAGTTGTGAATCAGTAGAAAGAATGTATTTATTCCTTTGATGTATAACATAAATTCCACTGTAAGTCATTAGTTTTTGTATAAAAGAGAGGTGGTAGTCTAAAAGACAAGGATAATTCAAAAATTTAAATTTAAATAAAACCAAACAACAAACCCCAGAAGTCCCAAAACAAACTCCCCAAAACAACCTTCTTTTGAAGTGTTTATATTTTTATTTTTTAATACCGTGAATGAGGGGTCGGACTTTCACCCTCCCTTTCCCTTTCCCAGTTCTTTCTTCTTAGCAACATTTCCTGCTTAGGAGTAATTTCAAGTGAACTCCCATCCCCATATAAATTCTCAACTCTCATGTTTGGAAGCTATACTGCAAATTTCTTGTCTGTGAATGATGCTGCTACCTCTAAGCAGCACAATTGCTTAGTTGATGGAAGTAATTATCTCAGACAGTTTCAAAGAATTGAAATAATTAAAAGAATTACCTGAGTGGCATTATTTAGTTTGTCTGCAAAGTGTGAAGCTCAAACTAGTGATGGGTGTTATGTGAGTAGTGCAAGTTTCAGCATTGTCTGTGTATTGTTTAAGTGAAAAAACGTAGCAATTTTTAAATCACTCTCACTTTCTTTTTTTTTTTTTTAATAAAATCTGGTGTCCTAGATCCCTTACTGACCTATTCTGGAGACTTCAGGAAGTCCTAAAAACAGCAGAGTAATCAGATGTGACTTATTCCTCCCTCAACATTAAATCTCACCCTAATCTTATTTGTTTAAAGGCTCCTATTGCCTCTGGAACAGAGTTGAATATATAATCCGAAGAGTTTCTTAGCTTTAATATTTAAATGCTGATGTTCAAATCAGTATTATAAATATTAATAACTTAGCATTATTTAATTGTTCTTGTGCTTATCTAAACCCTTTGAGTACATTACCAACTTCTTGTCCTAAAGAGTGTTCTACAGTCCAGTGAGTTCTACAGTGAATGTACGCTGTGCAAGAGAGTCTTTTCTCATGAGTTTTTACTATCTGACTTCATTTTGCAGTCTCCCTGTAAGGGATAGCAAATTCCTGATCCAACTTCTTCACAATTTATGTCTATTTGTCATGGCTCTACTCATTTTCCAAGACCCCCTGTCCAAACAACATACCCTAATAAGTAGTTAATTCAGGCTAATTACTATCTTGATCTTGCATCCCTCTATCAGCCATATATTGTTTTAAAAATACTAGCAATGAAATATTAGTGTATATGGACCTGATTTTTTTTTTTCTTAAACTCATGAGAATTACACAAACCTCACTCAAATCATAAGTGAAATAAAACTCATTCTGGTGAAAACTGGGCTCTTCAAAGTACAGACTACTTTGCCTCATAGAATATCTTTATTCTGAGTGTGTCAAATCAAATATTAAACAACTTGCTGTGTCCTGTGAGACATCTAGTTTATTTTACAAATGAAGAAAATGAATCTGAGAGATTTAGGTCCAAATTTTAAAGGTCTTTAGACTTGAATCTGCTGTACTTGCAATGCCTTACTTCTACCCAGTCCTTGTGGTACCCACAACCCCCTCAGCTAGTCACTTGAGCACCCTGTGTACTACTAGGGGCAAAGCAGGCATTTTAGATGGAATGTCATGCAAAGCAACCCAGAGTTGGAAGCACTTTTGCAAGTCAACAAGAAATAACAAAGCAGCGATGTTTTCTAAGCCTCCCTCCTTCTATGTATGCCCACAGTCTGTCTTCATTTTTAGATCACTTAGCCATGAGACCTATTCTAGATTAAGATCCTTAAGTGAGGAGGTTTTTTTCCACATAATATGTATCTTTGTTGGGTGTGTTACCTACTACTCTAGTGAGATGGAACTCAGGAGGATGGATAAAATCTTGATCCACTCTCTGACAATAAACTCTCAGCACAGGGTACTTAGAGAACTTTAGTGGCAAAAAAAGTAAACTGAAATTTGGAACAAAAGTGATGAGTATGTGGGTAAGCTCTTCACTGATTTTTCAAAAGTATCTATGTGATTGTTTACATCTTTAGGTGATTGAATGTCTTCATTGTCTTAGCTTTCTCACTGAAAGGACATTGGAGCCATAAAAGGAAACCCTCCAAATTTACTGTCTTCCATAGTGTCCCTGTTGCACTTTTACTCCCCAGAATGATTAGTCAGTGTTGATTTCCAAAGATTAGAAAGGCAAATGGAACCCATGGGGAGGGAATTACATTAAAAATTGTTAAATGAAGGTGAAAGTAGGTTATAATTTACATCAGTCTGTACTATAGATGACGATTGATATTTTATAATAATTTTGCACTGCTAATCTCAGAGAGCACTGCATCAATTTGAAACTTTGCTAAAGATGTTGCAGAACACTTATCAAAGGCGGGCATGGTAGCCATCACTAGGGAGTAAGCTGAGGAAAGTCCAAGTTCCATTAAAATCAATTACAAAATTCCCTTTGGATCCTGCCAGCGTTCTACAGAAAACTGAAAGTATTGGTTTCAGTAGGGACAGGTACATTATGGTGCCGTCAGAACAGATAAGATGGATAGGAATTTATAGTGGTGATGTTGTGCATTATATATGTATCATTACAGCAATTCTAGTGCTTTTATCTTCCTATTACAAAAATGACAATGGTAGATTAAAGTCTCCAGTGGAGAGCACAAATGGCAGATCCCTGATGTAACTGAAAGGCAATCATCAAATTGCTTTCCAGGAAATTGCTGTATGGAGCTCATATGAATAATTCTGTTGACTGTGGTACACCAAAGTTATTTTTCTAATATGTTATTGTTAGCAAAATTTCATGGTCTATGTCTGAATATTTATAATCCCAGAAATGGGGGAAAATGTGTTTTGGAATAAAGTTTAGAATATATTTGAAATTAAGAAATTGGTCTCATCTAAGAATGAATCATAGAATAAATCATATAATTTAAAGAACCAGTTTCAGTGGTGTTTTTCCTTTTCAGGATGTGATAGATTTTGTTTTCTCTGCGGTGACACCAAAAATGCCAATTTTGGAATGTATGTACATCAAACAAGCTATTGACCTCCTACAGGTAGATAAGATATTCAGGTTTTCTCTCATTCTGTTACTTGGGCAGGGATGTTGTTCTAGGAGGGCAGTAGTTACATATTGCATCTGCTTTGCAGGGTTTATTGTCCGACCGCAATGAGAAGCATCTCAGTGAGGAACATATTGCTCGCTTATTTGTTTTTGCTGTAATGTGGTCAGCTGGAGCTCTTTTGGAAACAGATGACAGGATGAAAATGGAGCTGTTCCTACGGAAACACTCTGCAGTGAAAGAACTCCCAGCTGTGAATGGAGAAGAAACCATGTTTGAATTTGGTATCAATGCCTGTGGCCAGTGGGAGCACTGGTCAAAGAAGGTTTGTATTCTGTGACATGTTAAGCTTTCTTATCGAGTATTAGAAGGAAAAGAAAGATTTATTTGGTAAGAGGCATATTATTTTATTATTTAAAAGACTTCATAATTCAGTTAGGAATATTAACTCTGCCAAATACTCAAAAGTTTCTTTTTCAAAGATTTTTTTCTTTTCTCCATAAATATCTTTGCTGGAGAATAGAAACATGCACTTGAAATAGCTTTGGAAGTGAAACTTTGTCTACTGTCTATTGTCCTAATGTTTAAGAACTCTCAGCATGGAGTGAAAATACCACATTAGTCTAACAACCTTTTAGAAAGTTTTGGCAAGGTACTAATTGATTATAAATGGATACTTGGCTTTCAGGAAGAAAAGTTTGCCTAATGTACATTTTATAAGGTAAATTTGATTTTGTGCGGGCAGGAAGAAAATATCAAACTTTTTGCACGTCTTTCTCACGCAGGTCCCTGAATATATTTACCCTGTAGATTCAGTACCAGAATATACTTCCATCCTCGTTCCAAATGTAGACAGTGTCCGAACAGACTTTCTAATGCACACAATCATGAAGCAAGGAAAAGCTGTTCTGCTAATTGGGGAACAGGGAACAGGAAAAACAGTGATGATTAAGGTAGGTGGAATGGAAAAACATATAATAGCGTTGTATGATAACATTGCAATAATTGACATTGGAGCAAATGTTAAATTGAATTGTAAGAGTAATTTCATTTTTCTTTAGATTACATACTAGCATTCTTACTGAGGCATTTTGCCAGTCCTTGTGTCCTACAAACAAAAAACTGTGTCTCCAGTATAAAGGATTCTTTTAAACTTTGCTAATCATGACCACACAGTCATGTGATAAATGCTCCTTCATATGATTGCTTTTCTATTGAGAAGTCAAACTGGAGATTTTGTTAAGAAAGTACTGATCCTTGAATGATCTTTTCATTCCCTGTATTTTGTTGGTGATGCTACGTGTGAACTGATCTTTCTTCGCAAACCAAACTGAAGAGAAATAAAGAATTTCCTTCTCTATTCATAGTGATTTTTCAGAGCGTAAATTTAGTTTTTATTATCTGCTCTCTTAATTCTTCCACTGAAAATGATATATTGTTCTTTCTGCAGAATAAAATAATAACTTGATTGCTATTATATTAACAAACACATGATTTTCATATTATAAAATGCTGCAGATTAATCATATGACACTTAAAAAAATTAATAACTTACTACACAAGAGCCAATAATCAAAAGGCTGAACAAACCCAGATGTCATAACAAACCTGCCATCCCTTATTTAGAAAAATGCAGGTGCAATGGTTTTCAGCACAGTGTCTGTGATTTCCAGGAGAATCTGTAAAGTCTTTGACCAATGAGAGGTAGCTAATAAAACTGATCTACTATTGGGACAGCTGAATTTGCCATACAGGCATCTGTGCCTCCACTGGAGGATTTGTAGAGGTCTTGAAATTGAAGATAACTGAAAAACACTGGCCTAAATTGACCTTTGGCTTTCTTAAAACCTGGAGCCATTTTGTGTCCCCCAGCCATGTGCTTTCTGAGCCCTGACATAAGCAAGTTGTACCAATGCCAGCAGCCATTAATACTACTTTTTCAGCTCAGCTGTTGATGCCAGAGTGCATGCCGGTGTAATGTCAACCTCTGTTCCTGGCACCAGCTTGAGAACTATTTTAGCAGAGTGAAGAGGTGGGGTCTGGGTGGTGGTCTTGATATTCTGCATACTGGATTTTGGCCAGGTACTGGCAGCCTCCAACCTTCAGCTGCCATTCCTGCCCCTAAAAATAATTTGAACTGATTCTTGAGAATTGTTTACCCCATGTCTATTCTACAGGGCAGAGTATGTTCCTTACACAAGGGAGCATAATGCCAGCAGATATTCAATCTCATTTAAGGTTAGGAGTGAAAGTTAACTGCCTTCATAACTGTTCCCCTTCTGCTTTCACCTCCTGTAGAATTTTGCTTTACTAAACCTTGTGGAAAAGAAATTTTCAGGTATAAGCAGATGGTTTCATGAAAAAATAAAGAAGTTTTAATATAGAACACTTCAGGTAGTAGTCTGAATTAATCTGAAGTAATCTTCAGAATTGAGTAAGTTATCAGTACATACCAAAATAAAGAACTTGTAATGAAGTGTTATTTAAGACTTTTATTCTCCGTACTATTAATGCATGAATTGCAAAAAAAATCCAGAATTTAATGTGAAACTGGCATGATATAATAAAAACGTCTCTGAGAGTTTAACCATTAGATAACTGTTTTCAAAGGTTATTCAATTATCTTTTTCAAGGATAAATCAAATTTATGTACTGTGGAATATTACTGTTACCATGTAAAGATTCTGAAATGCCATAATGACGAAAACTCAGATGTGTTTTATGAATGGTTGTGAATTCATCGTTGCGGTGGATAGATCTTGGCCAGCTGCAAGACCCCCACCCAGTCGCTGGTTCCCTCCCCTTCCTCAACAGGACAGAGATTGAGGCAAGGACAAGGAGATGCCTCACCAGTTACCATCATGGGGAAAATAGGCTCAACTTGGGGAAAATTAATTTAATTTATTGTTAATTAAAAATAGAATAGAATAGTGGAAAAAAAAAATGTTTTATAGTAAACTCCAACTGCCCACCCCTCCCTTTTCTTTGTTTCCCCATCACCTCTTTCCTCCAAACCCTTTTCCTCCTCCCCCCACGGGCG